>JAPIVC010000664.1:0-101722 GCA_030586385.1 Camponotus fellah | reverse complement strand
ATATTAAAATGAATTATAACAATGAAGTAATATACAATATCGAAAATTTACAATCGGGAACTTTATATAAGTTTCGTTTGATATTGAAATACCTCGAATACGAGGAAAATTTTATATGGCCGTCTGATAAAAGATTTACTTTTTCAACACGTGGTAGCAAACGTGGTAAACAAATGACAATATCTATACAGCAATAAGATTGCAGATATATTGAAGAATAATTTCATTGAATCATTGCAATATTGCAAATCATTGGGATGGAGGGGGACTTAATTTTTGCGGAATCGAAATTTTCCCCTTAGAAAATAAAGTTTTTATTACGGACATTTTTTCATACGATTCGTATTTCTTGAGATATTTTAATGTTTGAAAATAAAAAACTCACTTTGTATTTATTTACATGTGAAAAATGCATAAAAATGCATAGAAAAATATACTAATATAATAGCATCTATTCTTAATAAAAACATATATCATCTTGGAATATTAATATCGTATTCGTAGATGAAATGAGAATATATTTGTAATATTGCAACAAATATTGTTATAAAGTAGTTGTAACATTCTATGCTGCATATATATTATGTTCTAATTTTTTTAGATATAAATATAAATCTGCCTAAAATTTAAAAAATTATATTTTGTATTAAAGTTATAAGTAAAATTAAATTTGTAAAAACATACACAGACGAAGATATTAAAATTATATTTTTGCTTAATATAGATATTTCGAGCACTCCTGGAATAATAGCGAAAAAATATTACTTATTATTGCTGTTAAGTTTTATCATTATAGTTACTATAATCTGCGTCTCCTATTTTTATCGTTGTAAGGATATTTGATTTAGGCATCAACTTGAATTGTAAATTATACATATACATATATCTAATTTAGAGATTTACTGTTGAAAATAGTAATTTACTTATACAAAACTAAACGAATTAATTTACTAAAAAACAGTAAATTTTATAACTCATATCATTACATAATTAAGTGGAAATTTTATTAAACAGTGTATCGTCAACGCAGAGATAATAATAAACAATTTTTGTCTTCAACAATGAACAACATCGAATTGGCGATTCTACATGAACTACCTTGCCGAAATACTCAATTCAATATGATTTACAGTCCTATGTTACATTATAACTCGGATGAATGTGCGATAACTAAAGTCGCACGTAAACAGATTACATTTACAAAACTTCTTGGTAGCGGCGCATTCGGAAAAGTAAAAATTAATTTTTTCAAGCAATGTTTCAAATTAATTTTTGAATCAACAAAACAGATATATAGTTTCCAATAAAGATGTAAATTACATTAATTTTTAATGGATTATAAGTAATATAAAATTTAGATAAGACAACAAACATGCACTTTATTATACATATATTTTTCGTTGAATTATTTAATATACAATAAAATATAATATTATTTGATATTAAACTATATATTTTCTAATGAAGTACGTATGTAAATTTGTGTGAAATATTTCGCAGGTGTTTCAAGGAAATATGAAGAACTTAGAAGGATCGGGCACAGAGATATCCGTTGCAATAAAAATGCTTCGAAAAGATGCTTCTTCCAATGAGAAAAAAAAATTTTTAAAGGAAGCCGAGCTTATGAATCATTTTCGACACAAACATATATTAAGATTGTTGGCCGTTTGTTTAGATAAAGATTCTCCGTTACTAATGTTGGAATTGATGGAAACTGGTGATCTGTTAAAATATTTGAGAGATTGTCGAAATTTGCAAGCAGATTCGTATGCTCTGCGTTTGCAGGATTTACTCGCCATGTGCGAAGATGTTGCGCGAGGTTGTTGCTACTTGGAAGAGTTGCGTTTCGTACATAGAGATCTAGCGTGTCGCAATTGTTTAGTATCTTCGAGAAATCGTGAAAATCGTGTCATCAAAATTGGAGATTTTGGACTGGCTAGAGATATCTACAAGGATGATTATTATCGCGTGGTAAATACAATTATTAAAGAAAATTAGTAATTAAAAAATAAATTCTTTAAAAATACTTTTCATTTTCTTATTATAATAGTATTATACATTGTTTCTTTAAGTAATATAGAATATAAATGGTTTTAATTTATATATAGCAAGAGATAAACGAATGTTTTTTTTCATTTTACACATATTCTAAAAATGAAGAACTTGAATTAGAAAATTAAATTTTTGTTATAATCTTATTTTAAAAAAGAGAAGGTTTGTTTCCTATTCGCTGGATGACACCAGAATCTTTGATGATTGGAATATTTACTTCTCAAGCAATGTTTGGTCATTTGGGGTATTAATATGGGAAATTACATCGTTGGGCGAACAACCTTATATTGCAAAGACTGATGAAGAAGTGATAAATTATGTACGTGCTGGAGGCAGGTTGCCAATATCACTTAACTGTCCGTCAACGTTGTACCAGTTGACGCTGCGTTGCTGGAGCACAGCGGATGTCAGACCAAATTTCAAACTTTGTCTGAGAAATATTATAACAATAAGGGAGAACATAGAAGATACCTTACTGAGTCCAGTCGATATTATTTAGCCGATATAATTAAATTAATGTTTATCTTCTTTTGTGAACGATTCAATAAATCTTAATGTAGGAAAAATATTTCTAGAATATCTAAATTGATTCTGTTATTTTCAGATTTAATCTTAATATTAAATTTATGAATGAACATAAAAGACATTTTTAATCTTCTTAAAAAGACATTTTCTACCTTCCGAAAATTTTGATTATTAAAAAAATATTATACCATTTTTTATGATTGTAAACAGTTGATATATTAATGCTAATTTGTATTTTCGAATATTTGTATTTGAGTAATCGAAGCGAAATCTAATGGTTGCGATTATGTTTGTTTGCGATATTTAATTACTTTTCGAATTATGAGGCGTGAAATAATTTCTTAATCATATACATATATATAAATTCCGTCCGTCTGTCTGTCTGACCGCGAACTACTCCCGCATTCGACCGATTTTCGTAAAAGAGGTACCAAAATGAAGCAAATTTTTAGGAGGAGTCTGATATGTGGTTTTTTAAAAGGTTTGGACCACCCACGCATTGAGAAGCCAGAATTGAGCTGCGGGGAGCAGTAAGTTATTACGCATTGAATATAGTTGCGAGAGGAACAGTTGAAGATCGAGGGGGGAGGAGGAACGTCGAGCTACAGTCTATTTGTAATAAGTCAGCGTGGGGAGGGAATTCGCTGGGACATCAAAAGAAAAACAGATGAAGGTCGCGGGACACGAGAGGAGCAGATGAAGATCGAGGGGGGAAGAGGAACGTCGAGCTACAGTCTATTTGTAATAAGTTAGCGTGGGGAGGGAATCCAGTGGCACCAAAAGAAAAACAGATGAAGATCGCGGGACATGGACAAACGAGCTATACTCTATGCGTAATAATATGCATGGGCATGTGCGAGTAATAGGGAATCAATGCCCACGCTTAGACCCACGTATAGACCACCGCGCATGCGCAGTGAGGGAGCGTAATTGGGAATGTGAAAAGGAAAGGGCAAAAGAGCGGAAAAAGAATAGAAGAAATTTAACGAGGGAAGAGCGAAAACGCGAAAAGAATAGCAGAAATTTAACTAGAATGGATACAAACAAACATAAAGAAGAATAGTCCAAAAAAGGTAAGAAAAAAAAGCAGAAATGCAGAGGAGTTAAAATGAAGATAAAGGAAAAGCAGAAAGGACTCACCAAAGCATATACTATATTAGAGGAGGTGCGTGATGATGAGCGGAATACGTAGAATGAGATTCCCCCAAAACGGGGAATTAGCGGGAAGGGTGGGAGAAGAAATTTTTAACGTAAATTCGGAAGAACAAACGAAATTAAGAAAATTTGGAATAAAAACGAAAATTGAAAGGGGAAAAACGAGAAGTGATTGGAATTAACGGATATGGATGATTAACAAACGAAAGAAGAATAAACAAAAAAAAGAAAAAAAGGGAGAAAAGGGAAATCGACAGAAAGGACGAAAAAGATAATGGCGAGGAGAAGAGGAATAAAATGAAAAGGATGCGAAAAGAGGAAAAAAATGTACGAGGAGGAAGGAAAGAGGAAGAAATGATGATAAGTGGGATTGATGATTTACAGAAAAGAAAATATTGACATGTATGTTTTTCAAAGATAAGGGTTAGAGAAACGAAAGTTATTAGGAAAAAGGGTAGATGATAGAATGAAGGAACGAAAGAGGGTGAAGATAGGCAGAATTTTAACAAAAAAAGGATTAATAAAATGAAAAGGATAGAAATACCAAAAAAGAATATTAAAATTTCAGAAATGGATGACAGGATGGATGAATTGTTGATAGAAACAGGTAGTAGAGGAATTGGAGGAGAGAATGCGGAAAAAGAAAGAGAAGAAAGAAGATGAGGAGGATGAAAAGACGAGAGAGGAGAAACAGCGGCAAGAGAATGAGTGCGGAAGGAGGAAAGTAAAGAAAAGAAAAAACGAGTAAGACTAATAAGGAAGAAGAAATAACATTATCGAAAAAAGAAGAAAAAGAATAGATACGTAAGAAAGGAAAAAGAATATATATATATATATATATATATATATATATATTCTAAATATATATATAATAAATATATATATATATAAATTATGTAATATAGAAAAGAAAAAAAATAAAATAGAAATTTATTTAAATTACATTTGTTGACAATATAATACAAAGAAAAATAAAAAATAAAAAACAAAAAAAATAAAATAAAATATATTTTTAAAAAAATAAGAAAATATTGAAAGTGAATTTGATTAACATGATATAATTTGATATAGTTTGATTAAATTAAAATGTATTGCATTAGAAAGAAGTATATATATGAAATATGTTTGATTAAAATGAATAAAGTATAAAGGAGAAATAGTTGATATAATTTGTTTTTTTTTTAAAAAAAGGAAAGGATAGGAAAAAAGGATTCTAAGGAACGAAACACAACAAAGAATTGTTAAATTTCAGAATTGGATGATGGGAGGGATGAAATGAAGAAAGAGGCAGTGGAGGAATTGGAGGTGAGAAAGCGGGAAAAAGAAGAGAGGAAAGAAGATGAGTAGGATGAAAAGATGAGAGAGGAGAAACAACAGCAAGAGAATTTGTAAGGAGGATAATGGAAAAGAAATGAAAAAACGAGAAAGTAAAATAAGGAAGAGGAATAAACATAGATAAAAAAAGAAGAAAAAGAAAAGATAAATTATGTCATATGGAAAAGAAATAAATATTAATTAAATTAATTTTGAGAGAAATGTATTTAAAAAAAAAAAGGAAAAATATATGATTATCAAATTAACTAATTTTTGATTTTATAATCAAGTATAATAAATTATATTTGTAGACAAGAAAATAAAAAAAAATACATATATAATAAATAACAAAAATGTTTCACAAAAAATGTAATATACAGGGAGGTTTAACAAAAAGGGAGGTGTGAAAGGAGAGAGAGCAGGAATGAGGTGAACAATAAAAAAAAGAAAGGGGTTGATTTCAGTAGAGCGCAGGCAAAGACAGACAGACCGAAAAAAGAAAAAAAATGTTTAAAAAAATATTTAAAGGAAACAGAAAGAAAAAAATGAAAAAAAATATATATTATTAATGGAAAAAGGCTTTGAGGCCCGCGCTTCGCGCGGGCCGAAAAGCTAGTTTTATATAAATTAGAAAATATTTTTTTTCTGATCTCAATATTTTTATACACAAAATAATGAAAGGAATCAACATGGAATAAACATAGTTATTTTTAAGAAAAAAAGTATGTAATTTTCAGTAAGCAGTTACAGCTATTTTATTCGAGATACAGGGTGATTCAAAATAACCCCTGTGTCCCTGAAATGATATATTATTGAGACAATTCTAAGACGATTTTTCCTTTTGCAAAATTTCGTCCGTTTTCGAGTTATTAAATAAAGTAGTTGACGCATGACGGGTCGGGTAGGGCGCGGCAGCAGGAGGTGATTCACCGTCGCCGCGGGCCGATGGGGGGCGATCAGCTGATCGCTGCACATGCACAGACACATGCGAACACATACATTCTCTGTCTGTCTGTCTGTCTCTCTCTTCTCTCTCTCTCTCTCTCTCTCTCTCTCTCTCTCTCTTTCTCTCTCTTCGCTCCCTCACCCGTCAATTCTTTTTTTTACGAGAGAGGGGGAAAATGCATTTTATGCATACTCACCGGTCGATCCAGTGAGTTATGTGGGACTCGATACCAAGTCGAATTACAACTCGGTACTCCCTACCCACTAAAAACCCCTCTCTTGTTATGAATTTTTTTGACACACTGTCCCTCTGTCTTTCCCGAGATGTTTTCACATAACGTAAAAATAGTTATTATTACCTTGTTCGATGACTTTTGATGTATTACTGTAATTGCTTGAAGGAGAAATGAATTTTCCGATAGATCGTACGTTCTCACATTTAACGTAGATATCACGTTGCACAAGACAGCGACAGCACATCCTTAACGAAAGTTTTTCTTTCATGAACTGCATTCTTTTATAAACTTTAACGTCATCACATTTATTTACTCACTCGATGAGACGAGAAATTTACTGATGACTATCACTAATCACTGTCGAATAATAACTGTTGACGATTAAAATCACTCGATGAAAGAAACGCGCGCGGACATGTTACTTGCGACGCGACGACGCAACAATGCGACGGCAAGCAGTTTCTTGTCATGATAGGTTGCGGTAGGTTAAGGTACTACTGGCGCTATCGAACGCGATCATGTGTTCGATTGAAGAATGCGTGGTAGACATAATAAACATTTAACATATTAATATTATTATTATTATGAATGTGTGTGATATCCATACATCGTATGATATCTATTTAAAAATTAATTAGATTAAATAAGTGTTTATAAAATATTTATTTAAAAACACTTATTTAATCTAATTAATTTTTAAATAATATCATACGATGTTATTAAATATTACTTTTACTATTATCATATTAAATATTAATATTTATTTAACTATTTTATCTATTTATTTATTTATCTATTTCACCTATTTATTTTTAACTATTTATTATCAATGATCGAAAATCGGTCATTGATAATAAATAGTTAAAAATAAATAGATGAAATAGATAAATGAAAAAATATTAATTAATCGAGTTTTATTCTCTCTCTCTCCTTTTTTGTGTTTTTAATTGCAAAATAAGATACTCCATACGTTAAAAAATTGGTCGCTCTGAAAAGAGCGGATTGTTTTTGATCGCCTTAAAAAGGGCGGATTAATTTTGAACATTTATAGTAAATGTTCGAAGTGGCCTCCATCCATTCTAACGCACGCTCTCATGCGTTTCAATAAATTTTGTTGAACATTTTCCATTACGTCTTCTTCTATGGACCATATGGAATATCGTAATCTTGTTTCTAAATCTTCTACATCTTCAGGGAGCGTTTTGTAGATCGTTTCTTTGCAGTATCCCCAAAGAAAAAAATCCAATGGATTTAAATCCGGAGATCTAGCAGGCCAACGTATCGGACCATATCGGCCCATCCAACGTCCAGGAAACTTGTTGTGTTTAAAAAAGTTGTCACAATCCTGGCATTGTGTGGACCAGCACCGTCTTGTTGAAATATAATTTCTTTTCTTTCCGATAGCGGCACTTCTTCTAGAAAATCTGGTAAATTATTTTCCAATAATTCCAGATATGCTCCGCTGGTTAAAATATCCGGGAGGATAACTGGGCCCAGTATTTCTGTTCCCATAATTCCTGTCCAGATATTGAGCTTCCAACGAGTTTGAAAATTTCTGACTCGTGTAGCTCTGGGATTTTCTTCGCTCCACAAATGCATGTTATGTGGATTAAATATTCCTTCTCGTGTAAATAGCGATTCATCGCTAAATATTATTCGAGAAGGGAATCTAGGATCTCTGTCTACGCTTCTGAGAAAATTTTCACAGAATGCTCTTCTCAGAGGATAATCTTCTGGTCTTAATTGTTGCACGCGAGTATAATGATAAGCGTGCAACTTTTCTTCTCGTAAAATCCTCTGTACCGTTGAATATGAGAGTGTGCTCTCGAGAAATAGTCCGAATGCTTGTCTCAGGCTCTTGCTCGACAGCACGAACCACTTCTTCGGTATTCCGCAAATTTCTTGCGGTTCGGTTTCTTCCAACGTTGTGTTTATTCGGGAGAACATTGCCCGTTTCGAATAATCTTTGGGCTGCTCCGAGTATAACATCAGGCATTGGATGTCTCGCCCGATTTGGGTATAATTCGGCGTATCGTCTTGCAGCAACGTAATGCTGCCCGTTGGATGCACCGAGTGCCATTATCATGTCGTAATATTCTTCAATCGTATAGCTTGCCATGTTCTCTTAACTCTTCTTCTAATAATCGAGCGATTATTGATTTCAATATCGATTGTCTCTCCGTATTTATACGATCTTCGCGGGGGTCCATACCCCCTCCACGCCTCCCGCGACGAATCCGCGGGTCGCGATCCGCGACTAATTTATCAGATTTTCTAGAAGAAGTGCCGCTATCGGAAAGAAAAGAAATTATATTTCAACAAGACGGTGCTGGTCCACACAATGCCAGGATTGTGACAACTTTTTTAAACAACAAGTTTCCTGGACGTTGGATGGGCCGATATGGTCCGATACGTTGGCCTGCTAGATCTCCGGATTTAAATCCATTGGATTTTTTTCTTTGGGGATACTGCAAAGAAACGATCTACAAAACGCTCCCTGAAGATGTAGAAGATTTAGAAACAAGATTACGATATTCCATATGGTCCATAGAAGAAGACGTAATGGAAAATGTTCAACAAAATTTATTGAAACGCATGAGAGCGTGCGTTAGAATGGATGGAGGCCACTTCGAACATTTACTATAAATGTTCAAAATTAATCCGCCCTTTTTAAGGCGATCAAAACAATCCGCTCTTTTAGAGCGACCAATTTTTTAACGTATGGAGTATCTTATTTTGCAATTAAAAACACAAAAAAGGAGAGAGAGAGAGAATAAAAACTCGATTAATTAATATTTTTTCATTTATCTATTTCATCTATTTATTTTTAACTATTTATTATCAATGACCGATTTTCGATCATTGATAATAAATAGTTAAAAATAAATAGGTGAAATAGATAAATAAATAAATAGATAAAATAGTTAAATAAATATTAATATTTAATATGATAATAGTAAAAGTAATATTTAAACATCGTATGATATTATTTAAAATTAATTAGATTAAATAAGTGTTTTTAAATAAATATTTTATAAACACTTATTTAATCTAATTAATTTTTAAATAGATATCATACGATGTATGGATATCACACACATTCATAATAATAATAATATTAATATGTTAAATGTTTATTATGTCTACCACGCATTCTTCAATCGAACACATGATCGCGTTCGATAGCGCCAGTAGTACCTTAACCTACCGCAACCTATCATGACAAAAAACTGCTTGCCGTCGCATTGTTGCGTCGTCGCGTCGTCGCGTCGCAAGTAACATGTCCGCGCGCGTTTCTTTCATCGAGTGATTTTAATCGCCAACAGTTATTATTCGACAGTGATTAGTGATAGTCATCAGTAAATTTCTCGTCTCATCGAGTGAGTAAATAAATGTGATGACGTTAAAGTTTATAAAAGAATGCAGTTCATGAAAGAAGAAAAACTTTCAGTTAATAATTTAGTGTGGATTTCTGTCTTGTGCAACGTGATATCTACGTTAAATTTGAGAACGTACGATCTATCGGAAAATTCATTTCTCCTTCAAGCAATTACAGCAATACATCAAAAGTCATCGAACAAGGTAATAATAACTATTTTTTGACGTTATGTGAAAACAGATCTCGGGAAGGACAGAGGGACAGTGTGTCAAAGAAAATTCATAAAAAGAGAGGGGTTTTTAGTGGGTAGGGAGTACCGAGTTGGTAATTCGACTTGGTACTCGAGTCCCACATAACTCACTGGATTGACCGGTGAGTATGCATAAAACATTCCCTCTCTTGAAAAAAAAAAATTACGGGTGAGTGAGCGAATGAGAGAGAGAGGAAGAGAGAGAGAAGGAGAGAGAGAGAGAGACAGACAGACAGACAGAGAATGTATGTGTTCGCATGTGTGTCTGTGCATGTGCAGCGATCAGCTGATCGCCCCGCGTAAGCGCCCGCGGCTGACGGTGAATCGCGTCGCCCCTGCCTGCCTCTTGTACCCGACCCGTCATGCGTCAACTACTTTATTTAATAACTCGAAAACTAAGCTTCGGACGAAATTTTGCAAAAGGAAAAATCGTCTTAGAATTGTCTCAATAATATATCATTTCAAGGACACAGGGGTTATTTTGAATCACCCTGTATAAACAACTAAAGATCTTTCATGCTCATTTGCATAACACATTTTTAAAAATTATTTATTTTTTTATATCGCAGAATATATTAAATAGCGAAAAAATTAAATAGTAATATATTTGCAAAAAATGTAATAATTTAAAAATTAATGTAAAACATATTATTATATATAAAATACAATATATGATACAATATATAATGTTATAAAATAACTTATAAAGAAATTTTAATAAATATATTGTAATTATATGAATATAATATATATATAATATAATATATATATATATATATATATATATATATATATATATATATATATATAATATATATATAATATATATATAATATATATATAATCTTGTATCATTAATCTTAAACATTATAATCTTATTGTGGAATAATTATATTTTGCGCGAATGTCCTTCGAGACCCGCTCGATGATCCCAGGGACGCGTTAATTGTCTTAACGACAAGCAGTGTTTTGACAACAGTTCAGTGGCTGTTATAATTTAAAATCTAACGGTGAGACGAGGGCAAAAGCGCGGATGCGAGAATCGAGTCAGTCAGTCGAGACAAAGCGCCGACCGAGAAAACTGGCGAAGAGAGCGAAGAGCTGATAGTTGTGATTCTAATTATAATATTAATTGATCCGCTTTTCTATATAAATATATATATATATACATATTTATCTGTTCTAAATAAAAGTCTCGAGTGTTTCGATTGTTACCTCTCCAAAAAATTATTAAAAACAGCTCATACCGATGAAGAAGTCGACAAACTTGGGGGCTCGTCCGGGATTTGAATAGACTAAGTAAGCCAAAAATAATTAAATTAGTCACGTAGTGAGACATTGCATAGAGAACATTATAATAATCGGTATTAGAATAATCGGTTAAATTTTCAAAATCGCCGAAAGTGTTTGCGTTGTTAGCATTGAGTGATGACATACAAGTGACCGTGAGAAAGAACGTTATTATTTGAATTTCTTTGAACTATTAGAAAATTGCAATTCGCGTTGATCGGTACTGAGCTGTGTTGCGCGAATTCGTGTAGACTGATATAACATTGGAGAAAGACAGAATAATGAAGTCTGCGCGTGATTTTACATTACAAAAATTGAAAGATAAGTTGACGGCGTTGGGAATGGACTCAACGGGAACGAAAGCCGAGTTGTTTTCGCGATTGATGGAGCATGATCCGTCCGGTGGATGGATGGAGGACGCTGAGGAGGAGGCTCATGAGACGCGAGCGACGGGCGACGACTCGTACGTGACTAGTGCAGCGAATGCCCGAGAGCTGCAGGCGCAGTATGAGCGAGAATTAGATTTGATGCGCAGAGAAGCTGCATTGAGAGAGCGGGAGTTTGCGTTGACACGCCGCGAAATAGAGATGTTGCGTGAGGCCCAGCAACGGGGTCATGTCGAGGGCGAACGCGTAGAGGCGACGTCGGTGGCAAGTGAATCGACAAGTAGTCAGGTGCAATCAAGGGTTAGTATATCGGCTATAGCGGATTTTCTCGATCAATTCGATGGGAGCAGCGAATCATATGAGAGATGGGAGAAACAAGTGCGATTGTTGAGAGCGACCTTCAAGCTTGATGATAGCCAGACGAAGTTGTTGATGAATTCAAGGCTGAAGGGAAAAGCGAGCGAATGGTTTCATTCGAAGCCCGAGTTGATAGACGCACAATTTGAGGATTTCTTAACGTAGTTGCGCGGCATGTTCTTCCATCGACTAAGCAAGACAGTGAGGCGAAGGAGGTTCGAAGAATGCACTTGGAAGAGAGGGGAGGCGTTCAGCGAATATTTTCACAAAAAGATGATCCTCGCAAATCACGTACCTGTCGACTCCGATGAAGTAATGGATTATCTAATTGATGGTATCCCAGACGTTTCGTTGCGAGATCAAGCACGAATACAGAGATTTCAGACGACGACGGCCCTTCTCGAAGCATTTGAAAAAATCATCATGTGGGAAAAGGGTGCGGCACGAGAGAGGACGGATGGCGGCGCGGTTGCGAAGAAGTAGCGGCAAGGGACGATTTATTAGAGCTGGCGAAACGAAGCATAAGAATGCGAAGGGAGACGCAGTTAAGAAAAGGTGTTATTCTTGTGGCTCAGCGACTCATCTGGCTGCGGATTGTCCGACAAAAGACAAGGGCATGAAATGTTTTGAATGTCGTGGATATGGACACATCGCGTCACAATGCCCGAAAAAGCAAATATCAGTGAGAGACACTTGCGTGGTGAATCAAGCGGTTCATAAAAAATATTATAAAATTGTAACAATCGAGGGATACGAGGTAACTGCGCTGATTGATACGGGTAGCGATCTTAGTTTAATGCGCGCCGATAAATATCTTAAAATAGGTGCACCGCGCTTGCGGCAAAATGAAATACATTTCCGCGGTGTAGGATTGAGCAATCATCAAACATTAGGCGAATTTTGTACCAACATTGTTATTGACGAACACGCGTATCCTATTAAAATTAATGTAATTTCGGATAGTCTTTTGCAGCACGAAATGTTGATTGGAACAGATTTCCTAAATACGGTAGAATTATCTGCGAAAGCAGGTAATATCTTAATCACGAAGGTCAATAACATTCAAAACCAAAACAGTATTTCCGAAGTATTACATGTTGATTATGATTGCGAAGTAAATAAAGTCGATGTATCGCACATAATAAATATAGAACAAAGACACGAAGTCGAGAAAATTGTCGAGAGATACAATCCCGAAAGAACACGCGATGTAAATGTCAAAATGACTATTATTGTTAAAGACGATGAACCCGTCTATCAGAGAGCGCGACGTTTATCGCCGTCGGAAAAGGCTGAAGTAAATGCGCACGTGGAACAGTGGATACGCGACGGTATTGTGCAGCCTTCGATATCGGAATACGCCAGTTCGGTAGTTTTAATAAGAAAGAAAGACGGAACGACGCGACTTTGCGTAGATTACCGACAAATTAATAAAAAAATAGTAAAAGACCGGTATCCTCTTCCTTTGATTGAGGACCAGCTTGATATGTTGCAAGATGCCAGAATATTTACAACACTCGATCTTAAAAATAGATTTTTCCATGTTTTATTAGATAAAGATAGCCGCAAATACACGTCGTTCATTATACCGGACGGTCGACAGTACGAATTCCTTAGAGCGCCATTCGGATTGTGTAATTCGCCCGCTGTGTTTCAGAGATTTATCAACGTTATATTTAGTGATCTTATTAAAAATAAAATTGTATTGACGTACATGGACGATCTAATTATTCCGTCTGAGAATTGCGAAATCGGAATAGAGCGACTGAAGATTGTGTTGGAAACGGCGTCTCGATTCGGTTTGATTATTAATTGGAATAAATGCTCTTTTTTAACGACTCGAGTAGATTATTTAGGGCATGTTATAGAGACTGGTTCGATTCGTCCGTCGGAGCGTAAGACAGAGGCTGTAATGCGATATTCAGAACCTAGAAACGTTAAACAAATACAAAGTTTCTTGGATCTGACGGGATATTTCAGGAAATTTATAGCGGAATATTCCAAGATTGCCCGTCCGTTGACGAGCCTACTAAAGGCGAATGCGAAATTTGTATTTGACAGAGATGAGAGATCGGCATTTTATCAGTTAAAGACGGCCTTGGGTGCGGACCCTGTGCTGAGACTTTATCGCTCAGATCGTGAGATCGAGCTGCATACGGATGCATTGATGCATGGGTATGGGGCGATATTATTGCAGCGCGATAGCGTGGATCAGTTGTTACATCCCATGTATTATATGAGCGGTAAAACTACGGCGGCAGAGGAAAAGTACTCAAGTTATGAGTTGGAAGTTTTAGCGATAGTTAGAGCGCTGAAAAAATTTAGGGTTTATTTGCTCGGAATACCTTTTAAAATTGTGACTGATTGTCGTGCGTTCGCGTTAACAATGAAAAAAAAGACTTATGCGTTAGGGTAGCTAGGGGGGCATTACTCCTGGAAGAATTTACATATACAATAGAACATCGTCCGGGAAAGAGCATGGTTCATGTAGACGCGCTTAGTCGTAATCCTATTCGATCTGTTTTGATTGTAGACGAGAGTGATGAAGGAATGATCATTAGATTGAGAAAAGCGCAGCACAATAGCGACGAATTAAAGAAAATAATCGATGTAGCGAAACAGCGAACTATTGACGGTTATGTCATGCGAAACGGATTATTGTTTAAAGAGGTCGATGGCGATGTGCGATTAGTAGTACCGAAAACTATGCAGTCGCAAATAATAAAACGCGCACACGATAGGGGACACTTCGCTGTTAATAAGACGAAGCAATTAGTGAAAAGGGATTATTGGTTTGGAAGTATGCGTATGAAAATCGAGAAAGTGATCCGTAATTGTATTGACTGCGTTCTGGCCGAGCGTAAACAGGAAAAACAGGAGGGTTGGCTGCATACGATAGAGAAAGGAGATTTGCCGTTAGACTGTTATCATATAGATCATTTGGGACCGTTCCCATCCACAAAGAAAAATTATAGACATATTCTCGTCGTAGTGGATGCGTTTAGCAAATTTGTATGGTTTTATGCTACGAAAAGTACAGGTACGGCCGAGGTAATTGCGCGACTTAAAACACAATCGGCAGTGTTCGGTAACCCGAGGAGAATAATTTCGGACAGAGGTACCGCATTTACTGCGAATGACTTCGAAGAATATTGTAGGCAGGAGGACATCGAGCATGTTCTCATCACTACAGGCGTACCGCGTGCGAACGAGCAAGCCGAGAGAATAAATCGAATCTTGATACCATTGCTGACTAAGTTAGCCGCTCCTAAGCCCGACGAGTGGTTCAAGCAATTAAATGTGGCGCAGCAATATTTAAATTCGACTGTGAGTAGAAGCACCGGGTTTTCGCCATCCAAGTTGTTATTCGGCGTACAAATGCGATTAAAGAACGATTTGCGAATTAGAGAGCTAATCGAATCAGAGATATTGGACGCTGTACAAGACGAGAGAGATGAGTTGTGATTGCGAGCGAAGGAGAACATATGGAAGATTCAACAAGAAAATCGCAAGAATTTTGATAAAAAGCGCAAAGAGCCTACAAAATATAACGAGAACGATTTGGTGGCGATCAAACGTACGCAATTCGGACCTGGAATGAAATTTTCGTCGAGATATCTAGGTCCGTATACTGTAGTGAAGATTTTGCGAAATGATCGCTATAGTTCATAAAGCGGGGAATCACGAGGGCCCGCAACAGACGTCTACATCATATGAAACCCTGGATAGAAGATTCTTCCGACTTGAGTTCTAAGATGGATGACAGTTGAGGGCACCTGTCCTTGCAGAATGGTCGAATGTGGAATAATTATATTTTGCGCGAATGTCCTCCGAGACCCGTTCGATGATCCCAGGGACGCGTTAATTGTCTTAACGACAGTGTTTTGACAACAGTTCGGTGGCTGTTATAATTTAAAATCTAACGGTGAGACGAGGGCAAAAGCGCGGATGCGAGAATCGAGTCAGTCAGTCGAGACAAAGCGCCGACCGAAAAAACTTGCGAAGAGAGCGAAGAGCCGATAGTTGTGATTCACTAATTATAATATTAATTGATCTGCTTTTCTATAAATATATATACATATTCATCTGTTCTAAATAAAAGTCTCGAGTGTTTCGATTGTTACCTCTCCAAAAAATTATTAAAAACAGCTCATACCGATGAAGAAGTCGACATTATCTTATATTATTTCTTTATCTTTTAATGATTTTCTAATAAAATTTAAATTTATAAATTCTTATAATTACAATATATTTATTAAAATAATATTAAATTCTTGAATGTCGCCAGTAGATAAAATAAGATAACGTAATTTAAATCGACCACACTGGCACTTTATTGGTTGATAGAAAATCATGACGTTTCGACCATTGGTTTTGGTCCTTTTCAAGTGAACTACAAAGGTTTACAATATTATAAAAACAATATGAAGTGAATAAAAAAGGAGAAAAAAAGGAAAAATTAATATATATGTACATAAATACGTAATATATACGTAATATAAACGTTGGAATTACATTGCTTCTAACACTAAATTTAATTTATCTCAGTTTTTGTACGCGATAGAAACGGTTTTGGATTCCACTAGTTTTTCGTTTAATGGACAATTTTATGAACAGATTTTCGGTAATCTTATGGGGTCCCCCCTGTCTCCTATTTTGGCTGACATCGTTATGGATGATTTGGAAACACATTGTTTGAGTCAGTTAAGTTTTAACGTTTCGTTGTATTGTAGATATGTTGATGACATTTTTACTATTGTTCCACGCTCAAAGATTGACGAGATTGTATCGACTTTTAATGCTTATCATCAACGTTTGACATTTACATACGAGACTGAGTCTGATTTTTGCATTAGTTTTTTTGGATACCATGGTTATTCGTTCTGACGGTCGGCTTTTGACCGATTGGTACAGAAAACCTACTTGTTCTAACAGATACATTAATTTTCATTCCAACTATCCGTTTAAATATAAAATGAACACAATTTATAATCTTGTTGATCGCGCTATTTTATTATCAGACGTTCGATTTCATTTTTAAGAATATCGACATTGTCAAACAGATTCTTTCCAACAATTGTTTTCCAGATCAAATTATTAACCGTTACGTTAAAAGAAGACTTGATTTTTTAAACATCGTGACAATGAAAATACAAATTCTGAGAGTGATAATGCGGCTACACCTTGTTATATTTCTTTACCGTTTGTGGATGGCTTTAGTGATGAGATTAGCCACGTCTTTAATAATATAGGTCTTAATATCGTCTATAATGTACCGAAAAAACTTAACGTTTTGATTAAACGCGGAAAAGATAGATTTCCTACTAACAACAGGACCGAAGTCGTATATAAATTAGACTGCAAAAATTGTAATAATTCATATATAGGCCAAACGAAAAGACATTTAGGCACTCGTGTCAAAGAACATTTTAACAATATAAAATTGCACGAAAGCAATCTATCTGTGATTAGTAAACATAAATTAGAATTCAACCATAACTTCGATTGGTCAATACCGATTATTTTACATAACGAAAGACACGTGAGAAAGAGAGAATTGTTGAAATGTTTCATAAAAAAGTTTGACAACACAATTAACTTGCAGAAGGACACTGAGAGTCTGAACAGTATTTATGATAAACTAATAAAAGCTGTTTAATCTCTCTCCTTGTTTGTGAGCGGTAGGCTGACTTGACGATCTTGACAAGTGATTTCTTTTTTCTCATTACTTATTGATTAACTAAGATTTTGTACGTATATATTAATTTTTCCTTTTTTTCTCCTTTTTTATTCACTTCATATTGTTTTTTATAATATTGTAAACCTTTGTAGTTCACTTGAAAAGGACCAAAACCAATGGTCGAAACGTCGTGATTTTCTATCAACCAATAAAGTGCCAGTGTGATCGATTTAAATTACGTTATCTTATATTTATTAAAATTTCTTTATAAGTTATTTTATAATATTATATATTGTATTATATTTTATATATAATAATATGTTTTACATTTATTTTTAAATTATTACATTTTATGCAAATAATAATACTACTATTTAATTTTTTCGCTATTTAATATATTCTGCTATAAAAAATTAGAATATTTTAAAAAAAAGTGTTATGCAAATGAGCATGAAAGCTCTTTAGTTAAAAGTAAGATATCATATTATTTCTTTAACTTATATATATATATATATAAGTTTAATTATATATTTTGTGTGAGATTTATAACTTTATATTTATTCCAATTTAATTTTGTTTAAATGGCTTGATAACTGTTTCAAAAAGTAAAAATTAAAGAATTAAAAATTAGAAGGAAAAATTGAAAAGTTAGAAATCTTTCTTATACCTAAGATCGATGTGATAGAGATAATAATTTTAAATGTTGAACTTTCTTTTTAGATTTTTTGTTTGTATATAATTATAAAAAATGTTTCTGTTTATAGAGATTTTGAAAGATAATATTTATAAAAATATTATATTACATTAAAATATTGTATTTTAAGATATCAACATCGCTTTGAAGTCGCATATTGTTATACCTTGTTGCACATAACATAATGTATTATTTTCGGTGAGAATTATGTAGTGTGGTTGATTGCAGATATTATCTAAAGGTTTTTATGTAAAAATAGTTGATATTCACATAAACATACCACTTGCTCCCAAAAACATATAATCACATTTAACATGCATATATAATTTCTCCTTTCCTTTCTTTTTACTGTTTTTCTATTACATCGTCAGATCTAAAAATGTAAACAAATAATCATAAGCAAGACTCGTTAAAATTTAAAATTAATAAACAAAGAGATAGGCATCTGATCCCTAGAGATGAATTTTTGAGGGCTGTCAACTATGTTTTAAAATCCACGTTTTCATTTTTAACAACAAGATCTATGAACAAACGTATGACACTCCTATGGGTTCCCCTCTATCTCCGATTATAGTGGAGGTTGTTTTACAAGATATTGAGGAGAAGGCATTGAATTCTTTGAGATTCATCCCGCCTATTTATTATAGATACGTGGATGATATTGTTATGATTGTTCCGAATGGCATGGTTGAACACACCTTGGAGATTTTTAACTCTGTGCACAATAGAATCCAATTTATTGTGGAGAAGGGGGAGAGTAATAGATTGAACTTTCTGGATCTAACTCTAATTTTAACTGGTGATTCCTTGATTTTTGATTGGTTTCACAAACAGACCTTTTCGGGAAGATACCTTAATTTTTATTCACAACATCCTGCAAGTCAAAAAAAGGGCACGGTTATTGGTTTGGTCGATAGGGTTTTTTTATCTAATCCGATTTTCCATGAGAAAAACTTCAATCAGGTGATTAACATTTTATTCGAAAATTGTTATCCATTGGAGTTTATTTTTAAGACAATTATTGGGAGACTCAAGTTTTTGTTTGATAAGCATAACTTTCCCGCCAACTTTCCTACACCGCTTGATATTAATAGGGAGGATAAGAGCATCACATTTTTTGTTTTGCCGTTCCATCTCTGAGTCATCAATTTTCCAGAATTGTAAGGGAATCTGATGTGACGTTGGCTTTCTATAGCATGAACGAATTGCAGGGACTTATTAAAGCTCATAAAGACAAACTTAACGATGAAGATCAGAAATGCGTGGTATATAAGATTGATTGTTGTAATTGTCAGGCCTCTTACGTTGGACAGACAAAAAGAAAATTAAAGACTAGAATTGCTGAACATCGCAATGATATTAGAAAGAGCGCTAATAACCTTTCAGTAATTTCATTGCATAGATTAGAGCTGGGCCATGAGTTTGATTGGAACAACGCCAAGATTTTAGATAAGAAACGGTTTTACCACAAAAGACTTATTTCGGAAATGATTCACATTAGTAGACAAATAAAGGGTATTAATTTGCAGACGGATACCGAATATCTAGATGAAAGATATGGGAGTGTTGTACAGAATCTCTCTAAATTTAAATAATATCTGTTAAAATGACAAGTATTTTCCTTATTTGGCTCGTCGACTATTTTTGATTTGCGTTATTTACTTGCGGTTTGCTTGTCGGTGTCAGTCGCTGTGAGACACTCTGAGCATTAACATCACATCTGCTCTTCAGCGGCGAATCAAACCGATATTTTTCGACTGTTTTCCGGCGATTTCTTGCATCATTGGGTAACTTCCTTAATTTATTTTTTTAATTTACCGTTTTATTTTCTTAATCTTTAATTTATTATTTTATTTATTGTCTTATTTTTATTTTATATGTTTAGTTTTCTTTTCTTATTTTTTATTTCATAACTTTTCCCCCCTTTTTATTTATTTCTCTCACTGGAGATTTTTATGCCTTTGACTCATTTAGTCGATTATAAGTTTTGATATTTATTTATTTATTTTTTCTCCATTAAAATATTTTATTAGCCGATCAACCAATGATGTATGGAAAATTGTCTGAAGTAACCACTTCCGACATGAACATCGTTAAGAAAGCGACCGCCGTTGTAAATTTTGTTTGCGACACATCGATCTTGGTCACGCCTGGGCTTATGTCTACGATTTCTTCGCCCCACATTTCTGTACTGAAAAAAAATCTTGGTTGAAAAAGGCAAAATTTGTTTTGCCCAACTAAATATATTGTCCGATACGTTCAAATAAATATAACTAAAATATTCCGAAATAATTTGTTGATGCAAACAAAGCTTATTCAAATCATCAAAACAGAGAGTTCAGTACAACGATGTACAGTTACTACAACAGAATATTTTTTTGGCAATATTCAACAAAATTTTTTTTTCAATGTGCGTAAGGATGTGTATGCGTTTTGTAAAAAAAGTTATTTTGTAATTATCCGCCTTTGTTTTTTATTGCATTTGTATCTATTTTAATATTTTTTTATGTTTTGCGCTGATGACGGCCCAAAGATGGGGCCGAAACGTTTGAACCGCTAATGTCGTTACGAATTCTTTGTTTAATTTAATTTGTTTTTGTCTAACATCTAACCTTTGCGACATATGTAATAAATAAATTTAGTTCGGTTCACTTAGATTTTGTTCGGTTATATCGGTTATTTCTGACTCGTATTTGCCTATCTCTTTGTTTATTAATTTTAAAAATGTAAAAGCAACATTCAAATAATATCTTATCGATTTGTAAAATAATGATTTAAATTGTAAATAATTATAATTAATAATTTCTCGATTTATTGATAAAATGAATATTAAAATATATTATATGATGTATAACTTACCTCTAGTACTTTTATAATTTGTTCGTAGCAATTTTTTTCTTTAATCTAGATGATTTTGCAATGTCCATTTGATATTTCTATCAGATAAATGCAACAAAAAGATGGATATCGTATTAAATTTCCATTTATAATTTATACATTTATTACAGTTCTAGTTTACGATTGAAATATATCATCATGTTGTGTGTTCTAAATAAAATAGATAAACAAAATTTCAATTGCAGACAAGAAAATAAAAACGTTTGTTTTATTTTCATTCATTGATTATAAAATAAAATAGATAAACAAAATTTCAATTGCAGACAAGAAAATAAAAACGTTTGTTTTATTTTCATTCATTGATTATAAAATGTATTAATTTATTAACTTAATATATTATAAGATATAATTATTTTTGACTTATAATTAAGTTATTTATTGATATAAAATGTAATATAAAATATTACTTGGAATCACCAACAATTGTCATCAAATTTATACGGTCCATGATATTTGTGATATCTTCCTACGAAATACATTTAAGGAATAATTTAGCACGCGTGTATTTAGTACCTTTCTTATATAAAAATACTCTGCATTATCCCAGTCTTTGTATTACTGAAAATAATAAAAAGATATCTATTAATGCAAAAGGTTTCCGGATGGATGCCGCGTGATTTGACAGTGTAATGCCGACGTTTCGCAAACACTTTGCAGTTTGCATCTTCAGGACATAGAGACCCGATATTGGGCTTTCTTGGGTTGTGGTCCTTATATATATTTCCAAACGGTTTTCCATCTGCGAGAAAGATTTCTGTTATGAGGCCCCCTGGTGGTGAGAGTGCATACTAAGGACGGTGTGCCATATAGTGCTTGTTTGATAGCCTTTGTCGCGGTTGAGGTTGTCGGGATGTTTTAGAATTTCTAGGACTTCCCGATGTTTCCTGAAATAGTTTTGTGTGGAGGCTAATCTGGTTGTTTTGTCATATTGCACCGAGTGTCCCGTCTCCATCCAATGTTCAGCCAAGGCTGATTGACTAAAATGGTTGTACTTGGCACATCGTTGGTGTTCTTTAATGCGTGTACTGATCTTTCTCCCAGTTTCTCCTATATACACTTTTCCGCAGGCGCAAGGAATCTTGGCACACACCTGGTGTATCCAGTTGTGATCTCTGGTCCTTGGGATTGGGAAGCAATTGCGCAATCTTTCTTTGAGGTTTGGAAATTACTTTGATGTTGTGTTTACCCAGGATTCTGCTAATGCGTTCTGTTGTACCTTGGAGATACGGAAGGATCGTCCACTTCTTATCTCTCTTATCTTTTCCTTCTTCTTCTTTTTCACTCAATATCTCAATATTGGAAATTTTGTTTTTCAGTCTTTCTGTTGTTCGAATGATGTCTTTCCTGTTATATCCATTCTTATCAAGACTTGGTTAAGATGTTCTAGTTCTTCATTCAGAGAAGTTGGTTCAGAAATTGTTAAAGCTCTGTATATCAGTGAACTAATGACAGAATTCTTTTGAGAGGGATGATGATGGGAAGTAGCCTGGAGGTAACGGTCCGTATGTGTTCGTTTCGATAAACCCGATGGTCTAAGGTACCATCCTCGTTCTTTTAACCAACACGTCTAGAAAGGGGATCTGATTATTCTGTTCTGTTTCCATTGTGAACTGAATATTGGGGTGCTGGGAATTGAGAAAATCGAGGAATTGAGGGAGCGTTTCTCTGCCATGGCTCCAGATGACAAAGGTGTCATCAACATATCGAAACCATGTAGAGGGTTTGAGAGGTGCGTTTTTCAGGATTTTATTCTTAAAATGCTCCATGAAAATGTTGGCAATAATAGGTGAAATGGGGGATCCCATTGCTGCTCCAGAAGTTTGTTCATAGAACTCTCCTTGGAATTGAAAATAGGTTGAAGTTAGGCAATGTTCTATTAATGGGAGAAGGATCTGCGGCGATTTTGTCAGACTTTTTAATAATATCTAGTGTATCTTGGACTGAAAAATTCGTGAAACAAGGATACTACATCAAAATTGACAAGAATGTCCGTGGTTTTTGTCTTAATTTTAGTAATCCTGCTCACAAAATCCATTGTATTTTTTATGTGGGAATCATTGAGTCCTGTAAGGACTTGGAGAGGTTTGACAAGGAGACGGGCTAATTGATAAGTGGGTCCTCCGATGTTACTGACAATGGGACGTAATGAAACAGAATCTTTATGGATTTTGGGAAGACCGTAAAGTCTAGGGGCTGAGGAATCTCGGGAGATTAGTTTTTTAGTTATTTCGGGAGGGAGACCCGCATTCTTGAGAAGTGAAGAGATTTTCTTCTCTATGCTCGAGGTCGGTTTAAGTTTTCTATAAACATTGTGGTCTGAAAGCATGGCCTTGATTTTATTACAGTAGTCATATTTGTCCATGACTACTGTGGTGGTAGAGTATAATAAAATCAAACCAGCAACCCAAATCCTAGTACCCACACACACAGTAAAAAATCTTAGTAGTCAAACTCTTTCCTCTTCGGAGGAAATCTCTATTCTTGCCAAGGGACACAATTTTGCCATTACCCCCACTAATATCCCTACGGAAGAAATTATTAGCCAAGTGGAAACGGCTATCTTCCACCTTCCCTCTGAAACAGGCAACGATATTAGAAAACGAATTTCTAACGTTATCCACAAGGCCAAACCTCCCGGGCAAAATATAAGCAGGGAAGAAAGACTTTCTTTCTTCTTATCATTCTGCCTCAGATTCCGGAGTGCCCTCAATAAAGTAAAAATAAGACTATCATTCTGCCGGCAGATAAAGGTAACACTACAGTAGTCATGAACAAATATGACTACTGTAATAAAATCAAGGCCATGCTTGTCAGACCCAATGTTTATAGAAAACTTAAACGTAACCCGACTTCGAGCATAGAAGAAAACCTCTTCACTTCTCAAGAATGCGGGTCTCCCTCCCGAAATAACTAAAAACTAATCTGAGATTCCTCAGCCCCTAGACTTACGGTCTTCCCAAAATCTATAAAGATTCTGTTCCATTACGTCCCATTGTCAGTAACATCGGAGGACCCACTTATCAATTAGCCCGTCTTCTTGTCAAACCTCTCCAAGCCCTTACAGGACTCAATGATTCCCACATAAAAAATACAATGGATTTTGTGAGCAGGATTACTAAAATTAAGACAAAAATCACGGACATTCTTGTCAGTTTTGATGTAGTATCCTTGTTCACGAATGTTCCAGTCCAAGATACACTAGATATTATTAAAAAGTCTAACAAAATCGCCGCAGATCTTCTTCCATTAATAGAACATTGCCTAACTTCAACCTATTTTCAATTCCAAGGAGAGTTCTATGAACAAACTTCTGGAGCAGCAATGGGATCCCCCATTTCATCCATTATTGCCAACATTTTCATGGAGTATTTTGAGAATAAAATCCTGAAAAACGCACCTCTCAAACCCTCTACATGATTCCGATATGTTGATGACACCTTTGTCATCTGGAGCCATGGCAGAGAAACGCTCCCTCAATTCCTCGATTTTCTCAATTCCCAGCACTCCAATATTCAGTTCACAATGGAAACAGAACAGAATAATCAGATCCCCTTTCTAGACGTGTTGGTTAAGAAGAACGAGGATGGTACCTTAGACCATCGGGTTTATCGAAAACCAACACATACGGACCGTTACCTCCAGGCTACTTCCCATCATCATCCCTCTCAAAAGAATTCTGTCATTAGTTCACTGATATACAGAGCTTTAACAATTTCTGAACCAACTTCCCTGAATGAAGAACTAGAACATCTTAACCAAGTCTTGATAAGAATGGATATAACAGGAAAGACATCATTCGAACAACAGAAAGACTAAAAAACAAAATTTCCAATATTGAGATATCGAGTGAAAAAGAAGAAGGAGAAAAGATAAGAGAGATAAGAAGTGGACGATCCTTCCGTATCTCCAAGGTACAACAGAACGCATTAGCAGAATCCTGGGTAAACACAACATCAAAGTAATTTCCAAACCTCAAAGAAAGATTGCGCAATTGCTTCCCAATCCCAAGGACCAGAGATCACACCTGGATACACCAGGTGTGTACAAGATTCCTTGCGCCTGCGGAAAAGTGTATATAGGAGAAACTGGGAGAAAGATCAGTACACGCATTAAAGAACACCAACGATGTGCCAAGTACAACCATTTTAGTCAATCAGCCTTGGCTGAACATTGGATGGAGACGGGACACTCGGTGCAATATGACAAAACAACCAGATTAGCCTCCACACAAAACTATTTCGCCAGGAAACATCGGGAAGCCCTAGAAATTCTAAAACATCCCGACAACCTCAACCGCGACAAAGGCTATCAAACAAGCACTATATGGCACACCGTCCTTAGTATGCACTTTCACCACCAGGGGGCCTCATAACAGAATACTTTCTCGCAGATGGAAAACCCTTTGGAAATATATATAAGGACCACAACCCAAGAAAGCCCAACATCGGAGCTCTCAGCCCTGAAGATGCAAACTGCAACGTTTGCGAAACGTCGGCATTACGCTGTCAAATCACGCGGCATCCATCCGGAAACCTTTTGCATTAATGATTCCATTGGCCGCGAAAGCCTCAAAACCAAGATATCTATTATATATACAGACATGTATACATAATTATTTAGATAGTTTATTGATTTTCAAACGTTTTGTATTATTTTATTACAGTTTTTGTACAATATTAATTAATTTTTTCATGATTTAATGATCACTCGATTAGAAGCAGGATGAAGGCATCACATTTTTTGACGCATCTTTACGAAACGTTGCGCGATTTTTGAAACCAATTATATTATAGTTTTCCTATTAATTAACAATGCTAATTAAAATTCTGTTAATAATTGAAACTTATGAAATGAAAGAATGCAACTCGAACTGTACGAAACTGTAATATACGAAACGTTCAAAAATCAATTAAGTATCTAAATCAATAATTAAGTATCTAAATAATTATGTCATTGTGTGTGAAACAATTTGTAAAATATTAAGATATTTACATAAAAATATGAATTAATAGTCTGAACAAATAGTGTTTCATTTTACAAAGAGTTTCAATCATTAGCAGCAAACATTAAATAATTTTCTTATGATTTTATTTTATTTTTTTATTATCTCTCGGAGGTGGAGGTGGAGGTTAAAAACGCGTAGTAAAACGAATAGCAAAAACAAATAACTAACGTAACGGAAAGCTTTTTGTTTTTTTTATGGAATTAATAAAAATAATGCATTCAACATACTCTCTAAAAATGAATCAATGTATTATCACTGAAAACGGTGAACAGAGTCACTGATACAGCAGTTACAAGTTATTATAACACTGTAAGTTAATAATATTTCACTGAAATAATTAGTAATATTGACTGCTTTAATCAGTAATATTAATTTATCTACTTCGCATAATATTAAAAATTTTATTTATATTTACATATTAAAACAAGAAAATAGACGATAGTTTATTTTATCTATAACATACAATGAACAGATCATTTTCCTTTATTCGCCGGACATTTACTTGTCCGACTTATAAAATCGATTTAAAATATCTGAAGTTTCTCTATTGAGATTGCATCAGAAATTAAATTAAAGTGATAATTTTAATTTTATCTATCGTCCTTTGCAAATTTCATATAATAATTCTTATGATTAAAATTTAAGTACGAAAAATATAGTGCGGTATAAACAAACGAACCAGCGAATACTAATTTTACAGTGAAATTTTACTTCCACTGACTACACTACTCAAAAGAAAATAGGGAACACTTTTTGTGTACCGAAAAATGGGCTATTTTCAAACGATTATAACTCAGCGAAAAATGATCTTACAAAAATTTAAAAAAAAGCATTTTGAAGCTCAAAGTTTCAGCTTTAACGTACGATCGATAGTTCTTAAAGATCTTTTTATGTTTTCACTATTATGCCCTAAAAAAGGACACACCGTTTTTTCTCTTAAAATTACGTATTTGTTACGTTCTATAGCTAGATAAGAAAAATTCTTCCGATAAATTCAATTCAATTTCCAAAAAACATGACATTTTCTCTACAAAATGCTTTTTTTAAAACTTTCCTACGATTTTTTATGGCTGAGTTACATGACTTTGAAGCTGAACCTGTATTTTTCAGAGTAATTGTCATTATTCAGTAAAAAATCATCGTACGACATTTTTAAAAATAGCATTTTCAAGCATGAAGCTTCAGCTTTAACGCGCTATCGATAGTTTTAAAAAATTTCTTCATCTTTTCAGTCCTATGCTCTAAGAAAGAAACACTGTTTTTTCCTTAAAATAACACATTTTCGACATTCTGCAGTTGCTATAAAAATTTTTTTCTTAAAAAATTTATATCAATCTCTGTAAAAGCAAATTTTTCGACAAAATTCTTTTTTTAAAACTTATCTATGATTTTTTTGGCCGAGTTACATGTCTTTAAAGACAACCTTAAATTTTATTAAAAAATGACGTTTACCACCGGCATTAGCATTACCCAAAATGTGCATCACATGGAGGTTGCCAGTCGAGTTTTGCACATCTTTTCTGTATGTGTGTGTGTGTGTGTGTGTGTGTGTGTGTGTGTGTGTGTGTGTGTGTGTGTGTGTGTGTGCATGCGTGTGTGCGTGTGCGTGTGCGTGCGTGTGTGTGTGTTTAGTATTGTGTATTGCCTCCTCTCTGCTCAATTACAGCTTGTAATCGCTCTCGTATGTTTATGCATCTCCGAATTAATTTCTGCGGAGTTTTGTTCCAAATTTGTTTCAAAATTTCCGCTAAATCATTAAAATTTTGCGGCTGTTGCTCTCAACGTCTTAATCGTTGACGTTCCATCTCGTCCCATATATGCTCGATTGGATTTAAATCCGGGCTGTTTGCGGGATGGTCCAGCAATGTAATGTTGTGTTCTTGAAGAAAATGTCATTAGTTCACTGATATACAGAGCTTTAACAATTTCTGAACCAACTTCCCTGAATGAAGAACTAGAACATCTCAATCAGGTCTTGACCAAGAATGGATATAACAGGAAAGACATCATTCGAACAACAGAAAGACTGAAAAACAAAATCTCCAGGTATTGAGATATCGAGTAAAAAGAAGAAGAAAGCAAAGATAAGAGAGATAAGAAGTGGACGATCCTTCCGTATCTCCAAGGTACAACAGAACGCATTAACAGAATCCTGGGTAAACACAACATCAAAATAATTTCCAAACCTCAAAGAAAGATTGCGCAACTGCTTCCCAATCCCAAGGACCAGAGACCTGGATACACCAGGCGTGTATAAGATTCCTTGCGCCTGCAGAAAGTGTACATAGGAGAGAACTGGGAGAAAGATCAGTACACGCATTAAAAACACACCAACGATGTGTCAAGTACAACCATTTTAGTCAATCAGCCTTGGCTGAACATTGGATAGAGACGGGACACTCGGTGCAATATGACAAAACAACCAGATTAGCCTCCACAAAAACTATTTCGCCAGGAAACATCGGGAAGCCCTAGAAATTCTAAAACATCCCGACAACCTCAACCGCGACAAAGGCTATCAAACAAGCACTATATGGCACACCGTCCTTAGTATGCACTCTCACCACCAGGGGGCCTCATAACAGAATACTTTCTCGCAGAAGGAAAACCCTTTGGAAATATATATAAGGACCACAACCCAAGAAAGCCCAATATCGGAGCTCTCAGCCCTGAAGATGTAAACTGCAACGTTTGCGAAACGTCGGCATTACGCTGTCAAATCACGCGGCATCCATCCGGAAACTTTTTGCATTAATGATTCCATTGGCCGCGAAAGCCTCAAAACCAGAATTTTGTTATTGATTTATGGTATAAACAATATTTACGTAATATTGTATATAGATATGATTATATTTATTTTTCTTGTGTTCTTGTTAAAGATATCCATCACATGAATTAAAAATCGAATTAGCGAGACAAATTATTACACAGTTTCCGAAACTCCGATCATCTCTTTCTGAAAACGGCTAAAGACGACTAAGATGACTTTTATATATTTTAAAATTAAAATATACATAAACTTATTTTTTCTATTTTATGTTGGTTTAGGAACATTTTTATGATAATAAAACAAATCAGGGTTTTATAGAGTATCGTTTAAAAACTATGAGAAAACATTTAAGTCCATCTAAAAAAGAAAAGCTGTTTCTAAAGAATTAAAAAAAAAAAATCAAGAATATTAAAACATATAAAACAAGAAACATATTTGGAAGAAGATATATTTACATTAAAGGTAAATATTATTTATAATATAATAATATATAATTAGGATAAGGAAATAGTGTATTAGATCAATAATTATCACTATCATAGGTTGCTGAGCTTACTTTAAAAATGCCGAATGAAACAAATAAAGATGATATATTTCGACTAAGCGATGAAACGAGATGTAATCGCCAAAAACAAATAAAAGAATCTGATCAAGAACTAACATTGAGTGATATTTTTAAAATATATCCACGTTTTAAGGATTATAAAGGCGAATTGGTTGGAAATAGTTTTATTTATCTTTTTAAGTCTTTAATATATAAATGTTGTCCTTATTATTAATTTTTTTTATAGATTCACAGAGAATTTCTAGCTGAATTTCCAGATAATGATAAATTTTTGGCACAATTTACTACTTTCTACGTGCCAAGAATTTTACAATATTGTTCCCTGCACGCCACATTTACTATTACATGTTAATGACATTGAAGGTAATAAAATAAGTCCGACAAGTAGTAGTCTACAAGATTGCTCTGAGTATATATCTTAATAATCATTACTTTATTTTCAGATAATATGAAAGCTTTAATTTTATTACCGCATTTATTGCCGTCTCCTAATTATACCAAATGTAAAAAGAAAAATGTAAATAATATATAAATATATATATTTATTTATTATTCTAATAAAAACTATATTTTTAATATAAAGTTTTTATACATATATTTTAGGACTCAGAGATAACATCAATGAAGAAAGAAAAGACACTCAATGGAATATTCAACTTTATGCTCAAAATTAACAATCCCACATAAAAGTTTACTCATATTTAAAAATGTATGTATCTCTCTTCTAATTAAAAGCATCATTTTATTCAGCATTTTTATTCAATAAACATAGGTAAATATTACTTAATTAATATTTATACTTTCAGGCACAAGATGATTTATTTTTACATGAATGCTCGCAAAATAATAAAAATAAAAATGTGCAACCTTATTTAATATGTAGTAAGACTAGTGAAGAAAGAAAAGGGATATATTATATTAAGGCAGATGATCATCTAATCGAAATTGGAAGCAATGGCTTGCAAGCTTTTGATATTTTATTGAAACTGCATTATTGTTTTGATGTACATTTTTCTGCAGATTTGATTAATTTTTATAATTTTATCACTGGTTGCATACAATTAATACAACTCAAAGCATGTTGTATAGCATTTGATGTTACTCTCAAAAATTTATCTACAAACAAAAGCATTAATTTACATGAGTAAGTATATATAATACATATAATATAAAGTACATATAATATATATATATAGAGATAAATATATTAGAGATTTTCAGTTACTTTAATTTACTTAATAATAACAAAAATGTATATGCGTTCAATTAGTGCTATTGTTATCCATTAATTTGTTTCACTTCAGCATTTTTCTCTTTAGCGTTTGTAAAATTATTGACTTTAATTTTAAAATAAATTTATAAGAAATGTGATACATTTTTGCAATCTTCTATACGAGTGAAATATTTTATTTGAGAAATAATAAATTAATTGTTTTTTCAGGTCATCCGATTATGATGATGAAGAAATTTAAAATATATTTAAATTTAACTCCCATGTGATTAGATTTCATATAATTTTTTATTTTCATATAAGAAATCTATATTTTGTTATTCAAATTTATTTTACATAATTTTCATTTTTATATAAGAAATCTATATTTCATTTTTATATAAGAAATCTATATTTTATTTGATTCAGATTTATATTTAATATATATATTTAATAACTAAAATATATTTAGCATAATTATAGAATATTAACTAATAGAATATTAGTATAATAACTATAATAGAATATTTCGATACTATAATATGATAATATTATACTAAGAATACTCATAATTATATATGTTAATATATATAATCTTATATATAATTGATATAAATATTTGTTCTCTTATAACTTGTGTTATTTTTAATCTATTTCTTATGGTATACTTGCCTTTTAACATAAAAATATTATTTTAGTTTCAGCTTCTGATTTCTTGTCGCAGTTATTTCGATTATCAATGTTAGAAACAAGAAAATAGATACTTCAAATTACGAAATCTATTGAAAGATAATGTTCATAAAATAACAATACTTGCGATCAAAGAGATTGGTAGTATATTTTGAATTTCTTTTTTGCTTTAATAATGAATAGTCATAAAATTAATATGATGTGATGACATGTAGTTTATTTTTTTTTAATGTTATTTTGTCATGTTAAATTTACAATTTTATTTATTTTTTATAGTAAAAAAATTTTCGTAAAATTGTAACATGTTTTTTTGCGTGTAACGTTAAACAATACATTTATATGACTGTGACAAGAAAAAAGGAGACTTAATCTTTTACAGATAATATACATGCTACGTGCGATGTGCAGCTTCTATTAGTTCAAGTAAAAAGCAATGATTGCTTCTCATTTCAACTAATCGAAGCTTTATGTCATATACGTAACATGTTATCTTATTATTATAAAACGGAAAGAAGAATGAAAAACAGCTACAATCTCACTTCCTAAAAGTGAATCCGTTCACTCATAGTTGAGTGAAAAATAACTTGACGAAAGTGATGACTCCACTCTGATCAAATGAATTATTCACTTCGAACCGAGTAACGCATTCACTTTAGTTCAGAGTTAAACAATTCACTTTTGTGAATAGTGAATTTTCACTAATTACGAGTGGCAGTATTTTCACTATCACTTGGAGTGAATATTCACTCGTTTAGAGTTAAATTTCACTCTAAGAAATTTAAAGAGTATATAAAGAATAAAATAAATAATTAAATAATATATTAAATTAAAAAATTAAATAATAAATTATTAATACATATTATTTAAGAAAACTTTTCGAGAGGGGTGGAAAAAGAAAAAATATTTAATACTAGGACTATGAATTAATTTTGAAGGATTTCTTTGTAAATTCAAGATTTTATTGTGAAAAATTGTGTACATTATTATTTTTCAAAGTATTGTCCATCGCTAACCACTACTTTTCCCATCTTTCTGGTAGCATAAGGATTTCGTGTCGAAATAACAACTCATCTTTTGATCCACCAATCGATCCAATTTTTCGTATCTTTGTAAGATTGGAAGCGCTGCTTAGCCAGGCCGTGTTCCATCGATGGATCGGAATAAGTAGTAATCCGATGTAGCAATATAAGGCAGGTGGGGTAAAACATTCCATTTCAGCGTTTCTAAGTATTTTTTGACTACACGAGCAACATGTGATCGAGCGTTGTCATGTTGAAAAATTACTTTATCATGCCTTTGCTCGAATTGCGGCCGTTTTTCCTTCAATGCACGGCTCAAACACATCAATTGTGTTCGATAGCGTTCAGCAGTGATGGTATTTCATTCGGTTGAAGCAGCTCATAGTACCAAGCTAGTCCCACCAAATAGAGCATGAGCTTCGAATCATGAATATTCGGTCTTGCCGTCGATGTTGATGCATGACTAGGTAAACAACCTAGGTAGCCTCACGATTTTCTACGCTTAGGATTATTTTAGCGTATCCATTTTTAATCGCCAATGCTGATACGATGCAAAAAAATCCTTTTTTTTGCCGTTGAAGCAACTGTTCACACGTGAAAAATCGTCGTTCAACATCTCTCAATTCGTATGGCACCCAATTTCATTGCTTTTGAATTATACCGAGTGCATTTAAATGTTTGGAAACTGTTACGCGATCAACATTCAACGATTCAGCAAGTTCATCTTGCGTTTGACATGAATTTTGGTCGAGTAATGCTTCCAATTCCTCATCTTCGATCTTTTTTAGTTGACCAAGACGTTCTTTGTCAACTGTATCGAAATCATCACTTCTAAAACGTCGAAACCAATACTCACACGTTTTTATCAATGGAGTATATTCACCGTAAGTTTCCAACAGCACTCGATGACTTTCAGCAGCACTTTTCTTTGTATTAAACAGGAAAAGTAAAACTTCCCGCAAATGGTGTTTTGTTGGCTCGTAATTCGACATCTTCGGAGCTGAGAAAAAATTTTGTTTACACTTCAGCAAAATGACACATAACAAAAAGTAAAGCCTAATGACAGAGCTTTGACATGACAATATAGTTACAGAAGTCCGATGCGATATAGCATGAGTTACGCCATCTATTGTAAATCCCTCACAATTAATTCACAGTCCTAGTAATTAAAAAAAAAAGAGGACAGGCTTTGAGGAGTAGCGCGGGCCGAAAAGCTAATTTATATATGTATAAACAGTAATACTAGGAGGATTCTAATCCAGGTGCTCTCAGGGAGGGTGAGGCGCGTGGGGAACCGTGGCGCGGAGGAGTGACATCACGCGCGGAGAAGGAGGAATTGCGGCACTCGATGAGTGACGTCACACGCGGAAAAGAGGGATCCGCGGCGCGACCGATGGACGAGAGGGTCCGCGAGGAGAAGGGGAATCCGCGGAAAGAAGACGAGTGGGAAAAGGACAGCGCTATGCGTAGGAAAAGGATAGTGCTAAGTGTGTGAGGAAGAGAGTGCGACAAGGACGGCATCAATGTGCGACAAGGACGTCGCAATGTAAGATGACGTGAGAAGGACGATGAAAAGGAAAGAGCGACTAGCATGAAAGAGAAAGCGATGTGTCAGAACAACGCATGCGAGAAGGAACGACAATAGCGCTAGAACAACGCGTGTGAGAGGGAGAACTATAATATCGTGAGAACAACGCGTGCGAAAGAGAGAACGATAGCGCGAAGAGAACGCATACGAAAGAGAGACTTATGATTAACGCGAGTGAGAGAGAGCACAACGACGATATCGCGAGACTTACAACTAGCGCAAGAGAGAGAGAAAGAGAGAGAGAGAGAGAGAAACGCAAAGGATGGAAACCCAAGGAGAGGCGTATAAATAATCACATTCTTTTTAAATTAAAACATAAAATTTATTTAAATGTGTGCGTGTACTGTACAATTTGTATGTGTGTGTGTGTGTGTGGTGTGTGTGTGTACTTAAAATTAAGAACAATAATAATAAAAATATAAAAAATATATAAATATAAATAAAAATAAAATATATAAATAAAAATATAAATTTTAAAAATATAAAATTAAAATTTAATAGGGGAGGAGACGTTCCTAAAACAGATACGGGGGGATATGCCGGGTCCTTAGAGGGAGGCTTTTGGATGGTTACGGGGCGGGCTGGGAGGGGGCTGGGGAGGAGATCGCTCCTGTAACAGGAGAATACACATATTTCATCAGTTTTTAAATTATTTAATAAATTTTAATTAATATAAAAATGATGCTTACATAAGTCTCCCATTGAATAGTTGAAAATACACCGACATATTTTATTTGCGACAGCTGTTCGGAGAAGAGCCATATAAGATTTTCGAAGAAGAAGAAGAATAGTGGGACTTGAAAGATTCCGTGAAATTTGTAATGTGCAATTTACGATCGATTTATACGATTTATTCATTGTTTTCATCCCGATACTACAAAACAAAAAGATATTATAAACAAACATTTTCTCATAATTTTTCACAAAATAATCATAGAAAAACGTTCCACAGGATGGTTAGTTTGAAGAACAGAATGCATAATAAATCAAACATTTTCCTCTTCCATTCAGGATAAACATTTACGCAATCCATTATTTTTAAAAGTTTTAACCCCTTAATTGTGAATCTCGATTCGTGTCCACAACTTTGAGACGAGGCAACGAGGTCTCGGCACGAGGCTTTATAATAGAGATGTGGCATCATCACTATATCAAAACACGTCATAAGACAAAAGTATGCGCGTTTCCATGTCACTCAGCATGATATATAATATTAATATCATCATGTCGCGACTTTGTGAGGAGACAGTCGTCTCGGTACGAAACTTTAGAATAGGAATCATTATTGCTTTATTAAAAACGCGTCGCGAGACAAAAGTATTCCTATGCAACTTAGCATGATATAATGCGTCAACCTTGCGATGCCGTTGCCCACCTCGAGAACGCCGATCCCGAGGAGGTAGCGTGCAAGTTTCGGCCGATACGAAAATTCAATGATTTCTTAAGCGGTATCTCGGAATTGCGGTAGCGTACGGTATCTTATAAACCTCCCCGTAGGAGAATAAAGTTGGACGCCAGGCGCGATCTTCCGCGCCACGATAACGGTAACGGACGAGATTTTCGGTAAGAAAAGAGCTCAGTATATGGCAGAGGGGCAGGATTCTTTGTGAATTAGAGAGAGAACGCTAGATGACTTTCGGGAGAGAGAAATAATCGACATTCAGTTTATCTTACTTATAATTAATTAGGATATATTGAACAATTATAATACAGAATGAAAAAGAACAGAAATAATAGAAAAAAAAAGAAATAAACAAGATTCGATGAACGATAAAGAACAAAGAAAGAAAAGATAAACTTCGGTATATAAATGAGAAACGGTAATATATAAATTCAAAAGGAAAAACGATATAAGATTTATAACGTATGACACGAAGGTCAAATATAATTGTAACGGAAACGATCGGTATAATACACGCGAGAATAATACAATGATAAGACGACGGAAACGGATATAAATCTTCGCGACCGCGATAAGTAAAATCTACTGACAATACGTGCCGGAATAAACTGTAACATTCGGAGTATAGTACATGGCAGATTGCAGAACGCACTCGGAGGCGCGAGCCTCACTAAAGATCTCAATACAAATCGAGTTACTTCCAGGGGTAGTTCAAATAATTAGCGGTAATTAGCAGTATAGATCACGGGAAAATAGTCGATAACGAACAGAGTATAATAAACGAGTAATATATATAATACGTTTAGAGGCACGAGCCTCTCGCGATATTTCGATATAAATCGAACGGAAATTCTCATAAAAGTCGGCGATACGTTATGGCAATAAATTCGAGACTATAACAAAGGTTATTATTAACGGTAATCTTAAGCACACAAGCATTGATTTTGTCTCGCAATCCTTAATGGTAACACCACGACCTTTCGCTCTCAACAAAACAATCTTGACTCTCTAACGAAAAAATACGAAACGAACTTTAACGGACATGAAATTCGAACGGAAATTTCGCGATTTATACAATTCTTGCAGAGCAGATTTCGCGTATACGGTACCTCTTGCTCGCAAAGCATGACTTCGCGCAAATCCCGCCATTATCTATGCGATACGGAAGTGTCTAAATTTCGCTCTTATACACGAGACATAATTCGACATTCCACATAATGACACGACATAATACGGAACGAAATATACGGTACGGCACGATACGATACGATACGGTACGATACGGTACGATAGAGACGATACAGTAATTTTTGACTGCCGGTGACGAACCCCCTGAGAGGGACAAATCAGCGATCCCCAGGGTCAGCTGGCGTCTCGATAAGTAACGGAACGGTAGGTTAACGGAAAACAAGGCAAGCACAAAGACTTCCTACGGTAATCCGGTATCTAATTTACGTCACAATATATTACGGTACGGTAAAACGTGACACCAGCTGTATCCGGGAATACAATTAGAGCTATCTGAGCGTCGGCTTACAATACGTTGCGGTGCTCGGGTTCTGATGAGTCGTCTCTTGAAGGCACGTGTCACCTCTTACACGGTTCACCGAATAGTGATTCTCGGAATAATGATCCGGGAGGCCCTCGAGTCCCGCGCCGATCTTCCACGCACTCCGTCGACTTTTCGGCAGGAAGGAGTTCATATTTTCCCTAGTAGCCCTTTTGCAGGGATGCAACTTTGACTCAGACGATCTTTCGGGACGGTATCTTTTTTCCGGTAACTCGGGCGTGTCGGGCTGGCCAAGCCGTATCCTCGCCCGTTTCCGGATGCGCCTTCTCTCCATAGTCGGCCGCCTGGGAGAGTATACGCCACTTCTTCGTCCAGATTTTCCGTTTCTCTAAAAGTAATGCAGAGATTAATATAATCTTATGTACGGTAGGCGGCGGAGCGGGATCTCGATACATAACTTGGTGAAGTGGAAGCATTGGTCAGCTATTCTCTTCTCTCCTTCTCGGTATCCGTCTTCGGTATCTTGCTGTACATTATTTCTATTCGCTCGCTCAGAATGCCTCTAACATATAATTCGATATAAAATATTTCGCGGAATCGGAAAGGGATCTCCCTCAGGTGTGAGGGACGACTCCTCGCACGCTTTCTCCCCTTCGGTGGGGTCACTGTGACGGAGCTCAAAAGCGTCACGTCACAACCTTCATCGAATGGGTATTGAACGGTCATCGAACGGAAATGAATGACGACCGTGGAACGGCTATCGAACGATTGTCGAACGCCCGTCGAACGGAAATGAACGATTGTCTAACGGCTATCAAACGGTCATTGAACGGAAATCAATGGCAATTGAACAGTCATCGAACGACTGTCGAACGCCCGTCGAACGGAAACGAACGATCGTCGAACGGAAATCAGCGACTATCAAACATAAAGTTGTATTCAATTATTAAACAAATATTTAAATGTTTTATCATGCACTACAATGTAGTATCGAAATACAATATCTGTGGCAGATGTGTCACGTACGGAAACACAATACTGCACACGTACATACATAGGAATGAGGAAAGATTGGAGAAAATAAGAAAGACGATAAAAATATATCGCATCATCAATTTAATGTAAATATGAATTCGATCAATCATGATGCTTTGATCATCATCAGAGAACGTTCCGAGATCATTTTGGTCCACTAGCGCAAAAATATATAAGAGCTATCATGAATGGTGTTAAAAATAAGAGTATAGATTATGTCTATCTCGGTCAAATTTACCAGCGAAGGAATGATGCTCTGTGATAAACGTTTCGATGTAGACAAGGAAGATAATATAATTATCAATGGAATAAAATATATGGGGACCGAAGGCTTTTACGATTTGATTTTTAGAAAATTTCCCAATCATAAAAATATACGCAACATGATTTGCATAAATATCAAAGTATATTATAAACGACAAATGCGCATAAACGTGACAATAAAATTAATAACGTGACAATAAAATTCTATTAAAAGTAATAAAGCATACAACTAAATATATAATTGCGTCATTATTGCCATACAACTAAATATATAATTGCGTCATTATTGCAAAAGGTATAGACGTATCACACCATGACGCGACAACATGATCGATTACGTGCATTGGAACGATCTCAAAGAATTGGTGGAAATTCTCAAAGAATTGTTGGAATTTGCGATTGCTAGACGTCTCGCGTCGAGTCGGCAACAATGTTCACGACAATGAAATCTTGACAATTATCGAAGAACTTCGCGAGGCCGGTATTATAAATTAAATTATGTGTCGGCGATACGTGTCATTTGGTCAATGTTCTCGGTACCGAAATATCGATTAATAAATTTAGATTATCGCTCGGAACATCGAACAATTTGTACTATCAATGGAATGGCTTACTGAGAAATTACAAGAAAATACAAGAAATCCACAATATATCTGCAATCAGTAAGTTTAATTTATATTATTTGAATAATTATTCAAATAATACGCAGGACCACAAAAATTTTTTTTCATGCGCGGGACATGACACCAGGTCTCCTCTATGTTTTTTGGGTCGCTGATCACGAATTCGGCTTTACATTTACTCGATTGGTTAACGTAACCTCGGAAAACCTAAATAATCCCAATAAATCAAGCTCCATAGCACGCTTGACCTGAAATTTTAAACCCAATAGCCTCTTTAACCTAATCTTTTTAACCCCAGAAACCCTAAACCTAAGACTTTCATCCCCGAAATCTATCCTCAAAAAACTCCATAAACTCAAATATCTCAATAAATATACTCTCACAAATTCGATATGAATTCGTTCAGTTGACCTAAACTTTTAAACCCAATAGTCCCTTTAACCTTTTTTTTTTTGGTAACCCTGGGGAAATGCTTTATGCATACTCTTGTCCTTGGGGGAGGAACAAGAGTTATGTGGGACTCCCGGCAGCGTCAAGTGTCGGCCCGCCGGTTTACCCACTAAAACCCCAGGGGTGGCCTTCCGCGCATCTGGAAGGGCAGGCAGGGACCCGGAACTGCTGTTGCATTATCTCAGTATCCCTGGCTGTGTGTCCCTACGGTCCGGCACATTTTAGTGTGGTGCCGAACCACCTACCCGGGGGAGGTCTTTAATGCCTCCCCCTTTTCCCACCTAATTGTGAGCAGACAGGGCTACGCCGTCTGCCCACCTTCCTCGTGGACTCTACTTTGGCCACCAAAGGTTCCCACTCTCGGTGACCGAGTCCAGAGGATATCGCATCAGGAGGATCATTTTGGTAGTTGGTCCCCCGTGCGTACTGTGGGAGGAGCTTGTTCTCCCTCCCCTTTATTTACGTCCGCCTATAACTAGGCTGGAGGGAGTCGTAGCTCCCTCCTCTCGCCCAACACCGAGCATGGTGTTGAGAGGAGAGGGAGTTGGGGGACCTGTGTGTGTCCCACCCTTCCGTCTCCTCACCATCCCTTTCTTGGAGGAGGACTCTTCCTTGGGGGCCCTTTATTGAGGCGGGGAGACCGGTAGGGGGGATGCATAGGTTTATAGCATCCCTCCCTTAATGCTATCTCCTCATCAATCCTCTCCCTATTTGCGCCGACAGGCGAGGAGTCGCAGGGAGTGTTGAAAGGGGAAGTTGGAACGGGGGTTGTATCCCTCTCTTCGTCCCCGTCCCCTGTATCGCTTCTCCCGCCGCCTCTATCTGAGACGGCCGCCGTCGCCACCCCCACCAGAGATGGTGATGCTGCTTCCTGCCGGCGGATACACTTCGCTTCCTCTTTCCGCAGCATCACCTCTTCACAGAAGGCGACGACGGCCTTCCAATTCTCCTCGCTGCCGGCCATCTTAGTAACGACGGCAGCGAGAGGTCCTCCCCGATGACCGCTCTGAAGACACGGCGCTGTGTTGACCACGCCTCGCAATCCGCGAAGGTGTCTTGCGCCGTGTCACTCAGCAGTGGTGGCACGCTGTGGTGGGCTCACGGCCAATCCGTCACAGGTACCGACCAAAACACCCATGTCCGGTCAGTACCTGTGTCAGCCGGAAGGTGACCTCCCCTCTAGCCCTGTCCACCCATTCCGGTAGACCGGGCCGGACGGCCCCGACAGTCCTTTGACCCGCTGTTCTCGGGTCTGAGAGGTGGGCATTCCACCTCTCAAACATGGACTGCCGGGCGTGGACCCGGATGATCCTTTTCGCTCTCGTAGGCGGCATACTTCCCGTGGCCCCTAGGATTTCTCGCTCCCGCTGGTATATCTCAGCATACATGGAGGCAAGAAACTCTAAGGGGGGGCCATTCTGCAAGGACGGTGACCGCAGCGTGGGACACCGTCCTGTAGGCCCAAACCACTCTGGCGGCCATCACTCGCTGTATGCAGCGAAGTCTATCTTTAGCTTGTCGCCTGGCCGCCAGATCTAATCCCTTTAACCTAAGTCTGGAATCTTCAACCCTATAAACCCTAAACCTAAGCTTTTTACCCTATAACTCACTAACCTCACTTTGAAAAACCCATAGAATAAATATTTTTACTCAGTACTTCTTTAAGTCGAATTCTTTAAACTCCGTGTGGCGACAGAACCTGGGGGATATCCAAATACCACGTGAGGGAGCTGCCTTGCAGTCTTTCGACTCTCACAAGGAGAGGTCGGGACCTTGGGAACACCGATTTGAATAAAATTTTAAGGGCGTAGTATTCGACTAAAGAAGTATTTGAGGAAATGCTCAGCCGTTTTTGAAAAAAACAAAGTAAAAAATATGCCGTATCTTGTATACCGGTGAGTTTAGATCGATCATCAAGTAAGCGGCATAACTCAGGCTGTAAAGCCCGAGACTACTATACTGCTGATCACAGATTTGATCTGTAGTAGGTTTTTTTTCATTTACTTTTTACGCTAAACCTGCAATATTTCTATAAAATGAAGTCTATTTAATAAATAATTTTCTTTTGTTTTTATTTTCTATTATGGAAGGCAATTTAATTTATTTACGATATGTCGTTAATTTATATTTAATTTCATAAAACCTTACAATTCTATATACTACTATCTACTCTATATTAACCAGAAAATTATATTAAATAATTACGCCATTATTTAAATATAATTATAATTTAATGCAAAATTTAAATATAATTATAATTTAATGTAAAATTGTGTAAAATTTTTGTTTAATTTAATATTCACAAAAAATATTCGATACGTAATTTTTAAACTCATTGTCTACTTCGCTATTGTTCCAATCGTAACTTGTATATATGTTTCCATCAAGTAACGGCTTTTAGTCCCTTCCTGTGTTGTTTTCTATAGAGTTATGTATATAAATATCATCCGAACTATTGTAACCTATCTGTACATGATGATAACAGTGAATGAAAATTTTAACACAAAAGTTTTTCACAATTTTACGTTAAATTACAATTATATTTAAATAGTGGCGTAATCATTTAATATATATTTTTGGTTAATATCAAGTGGAACATACGGAATTGTAAGATTTTATGAAATTGAATATAAATTAACATATCGTAAACGACATATCGTAAACGACATAAATTAAATTGCTTTTCGTAATGAAAAATAAAAACAAAAAAAAATTATTTATTAATTTGATTTCATTTTATAAAAATATTGCAGGTTTCGCGTAAAAAAATAAATGAAAAAAAATGAAAAAAGGAACTACCATAAATCGGAATCGAACCTGTAACCAGTAGCATAGTAGTCTCGGGCTTTACCGCCTGAGATACGCCGCTTATTTGACGATCGATCTAAACTCACTGGCATATAAGATACGGCATATTTTTCATTTGATTTTTTTCAAAAATGGCTGAGCGTTGCGTCCTCTCACTTTCCTCAAAAACTTTTTTGGTTGAGTGCTACACGCACGTTAAAATTTTATTCAAATCGGTGTTCCCAAAGTCCCGATCTCCCCTTGTCAGATTTATCTTACTACCCCGAAATACAGTAATTTGTTGAAGTAGATTTAGCATCCATCCTGGACCACGTGGAGGTACCACTTTTTCCGGGACTTACCTGCTTAGAGCAGGGACAACTACGCCAGGAACAAAATAAAAGTAATATTAATTAAATACAATCAGTTAAAAATAAATCAACATTTGTTTCAATGTTTATTGATCTTTAGGGGCACCTACGCCAGGAAAAAGGAAACTTATACTAAATAGCAATTAGACTGAAATTTTTCTATTTGTTTTAATGTCTTTCGACTTTTAAAAATTTAATCATTTAATATTTCATTTAATAGAATGAAATAAACTGATGTAATTAAATGTACTGTTCTATTCGGAACGCTTTTCGTATCGCGTCTTTTTCGTTTTAAACGATTTTTTAGGATTTGGCTAGCGAATTAAATAAAAAATTCATGTGGGGTTCGGATCGATGGCGCCATCCGTTCGCGATCGATTAATTATCGACAATCAAAATCAATCCGCATGATCGCGTAATAATACATAGTCCTGGCCAATGAGAAAACCGCAATCACGCAATTTTATGCCTGAACGAGATAGGCTAAAACTAATCACCCGATTCGCGTTCCGGGCCTTTATTTAGGAGAAAATTTTTCTCAAGAAGAAGAGTAGAGAAGTCGTCGTCTATTTATCGCAACGAGCAAGAATCGAAATCATCGTCTAAGTCATTATTGAAAAGTAACGAGATTATCAACGCGAGCATACTCAATTGAAAAGTCGGTGTCGTGTATATTCAAGATCAGTTTGGCATTACGGTCGAAGGATTATTTGTGCCGCCGCGATCACAAAGTGAGTGCGAGTTACCGGCGGAGTGCCTCCACTTTTGTTAATGGGAGGAGTTTTCTTCATCATTCGGACTCTGCTCATATCGTGTGCTCCGATAGTGGGATCTCGCTTACTCTCACGCAAACAGCTGTGTTGCGCTGTCTCACTCAATCTCGCGAACCGTTGGATAGTGCGGTCTCGCTTGCTCACGTGTTGCGCTGTCTCGCTCACTCTCACGCGACTCAATTCGCTCAAGACTCTCGAAGTGAGCTTTTGCCCGATCGAAATATTATCCAGAAATATTGTAAATTTTGTATGCAGTAAATCATCATAGCAACTTTTGTAAATGTCACTGTGTGTGAAACAGAGAAGCAGTCTCACGTTATTTTAATTCGTACCTCATTCTGTGTTGTTCGATCCGTATTTTCACTTCGCGATACCCACTCGGGTGTGTGCCGGCATTGCTAGTGTGATTTCAAAATTGCATTCCCAAACAACGATCTTCTTCTATTGATTTCGGGGTTATGGGGTGAAAGTCTTAGTCTTTTAAGGTTTCTGGGATTAAAGAGCTTAGGTTAAAGAGACTATTGGATTCGGATCAACCGGGCTATCGAGTTTGTAAGCTTGATTTATTTAGAGTTATTTAGGTTTTTTGAGGTTATGTTAACTATTCGAGTAAAAGTAAGGCCGGATTCGTGATCAGCGACCCAAAAAACATAGAGGAGACCTGGTGTCATGTCCCGCGCATGAAAAAAAATTTTTGTGGTCTTGTGTAATTATAGGTTATACACTTTGTTATATAAATCTTAATTTAAATTTTTCTTTTACAGATGGTTACACTATTCAGGTGCCAAGTTAGTCACATACGGTCGACTGCGAAAAAATGAACAATTTCGCTTTCCGATTACCGAATGATAAGGACAAGTGATTATCATTTAACAACTTTAATCGGAAGGAGCGGCTTCCATCTGTGATCTACGCTGACTTGGAATGCGTTCTGGTCGTACGCTCACCACACTGCATATCCCGGCTAGACACTCATGGTTAATCTCTGCCCACGCAACTACGACTTGAACAACTTTTTCACTCTCATTATCTATTTAATCGCTTAATAATTAAAACTTTTACGGAGCGATGTTTGACACGTCCTCTCAACGATAGAGAAAGAGAGAGAGAGAGAGAGAGAGAGAGAGAGAGAGAGAGACGGACAGACAGATAGAGAGAGTTCCGATCATAACGGCACATTCCATTTGATGTTCTAAATATTCCTGAAATTGTTTTATTATCTTTTTTATTGGGAATAACAAGTAGAACACGCTCAAATAATTCGTCAATAGCTATTTTCAATTTTCAGTTTGTGTTTTATCTTTTAATTTTCTTTCTTATGACGCCTTTAAGATTTGACTAATAGACGTCTTTCTGACGTCTTTAAGACATTCAATTTAAGATATATTTTTTTAAACGTCTTAGACGGTTCCACTCAAGTTAATCCGAGTTTAATACGTTAAACTGGGTGCTGATTGGTCCATTCACTACTTAATCTCGGATTAACTGGATTGTGGAACTGGTCCTTAAACATATCTTCTTTGACGCCTTTAAAGCCGGTTCTGCATTGGTCGTATCATAACGTTGCAAATCGTAAATCGTAGGCAAATGGGAGTCATAAAATATTATTATCTGCATAGGTACATGTAAAATATTCACGCGTTACAAAATTATCAGCAAAGTCTATCATATTATATCTAGAAGATTAAACATACTTACAGCATATTGTCCATCAGATTTAAGACATCTTAGACCACTCGTTGCATATTCAAAATATAAAGCAACAGAATTTCGCCAATTTCTTTTATGTAGGTCCAGTTGTAACATATGGTATTCTCAATCAACAAGTATACATACATTTTTTATTCTTGCAGCAGCGATAAGGATTCTAGCTTCGACATCACCCTCAAAATTATATTTAAACTTTGCAAATCTTGCGCTACAAAAATTTGTTAACAAGTGTTAAAATTTCTATGGTTCAATATTTCTTTCTTATAATGTACATGGTCTTCTCCATCTCACCGATGATGTGTGCTGATTAGGCCCTCTCGATTCATTTTCTGCTTTCCTTTATGAAAGTAATATGACATTTTAAAAAATATTGTAGAAAACCTGGTCTTCTTCTTTAACAAATTGCTAATAGAATGGCAGAGAGAGAAGCATATTCAATGAGTGATTCTATGATAGCTATTGATTCTTCAGTTCATGTATCTATGCAGCATCATGCTGGTCCTTTTCTAGGTAATTTTGCAAATTCATATCAATATCGTAAGATTACATTTAATGGAATATTGTCTAGATATACGTGAAAATTGCTGTATGTTACTTGATGGATCTATTTATATTATTGTAAATATTCTTATGTCAAATAAATCATATTATTTATTAATGAAAAATTTTTTAAATATTTGTGATTTTTATGATATTGGTATTTCCTCTTCAATGTGTCACATCTTTCAATGTTCTACATTAAATGACAACATTTTTTTCCGTAAAGATAAATGAAATCCATGCAAAATGTTATAAACCTTATTGGAATTTTAATGATGACGATAATTTAGAACCTTCTCAATATATAATAGCTACTATTATACATAACGATAAAATTTGAAATTTATATTATTTAATAAAAATATTAATGCAATTATTGCTGTCAAATAACAGAAACAAAAATTTGCGTATATTAATATTTTTTCATTCTTTTTTTTTAACATGAGTTTTATTTTAAAAATTATAAATATATATATATTTTAATTAGATATTTTAGTTAGATATATTTTAGTTAATTTATCGATAATTTTGTTAAGCATAAATTGAAAAATTCTCGATTCTACGCCATTAATCTTTTATGTAAAAATAATTTTTTTCATATAGTTTTTAAATAAAAAATTGCATGACAATTGATAAAAATTGGAAAACTAAATAACGACGACAAATAAAAAAGCAAAAGATAAAAATTTTTTTTATATTTTACAATATAATCTTCTAATGTTTCTTTTTGTACTTATTATAAATAAATAATGTTTTAATTTCTTTGTAATGTTTACAATTTTTTTATATTTATTGTTGCCAAGATTGTTCTTCTCCTTCTTGTCTTTTGCAATCTCACTAATACTAGCTTGGGTTGATTAAGGTTCATCAAACGCTCATGTGCATGTATATATATTATATATATATATATATATATATATATATGCGCGCACATGAGCGTTTGATGGAATATATATATAACAGGGTGGTTCATTTTAATCGCCCCAGGCAAATATCTCGAAAAATATGAAAAATACAAAAAAATGTTTCAGACAAAAGTTGTATGGTTTCGAGGGGGACATAAGATGATGCTATCAGTTTGACCTTGAAAAGTCACCTGAAGGTCACGTCAAGGTCATCTCCAATTTTTTAAATGGAACACCCTGTATATTTTTGCATATTCTTGTAGCTTATCTCGAGAGCTTTCCAAAACACTATGATATAATGTTTTTTCATTAAGAACTTTTGAGTTATTAAGGTTTGAAAGTAATAAATCCAATATTTTGACATAAACTATAAAATATCTTACAAAATATCCAATTTTCAATCATCTTACCCTAATACTTTTATGCACAGAATGATGAGACAAATTGACTAGTGTAAAAAAAAATACACAATTGTTTAAAAAAATTTGTAATTGTTGCAAATTTATATTTGTCTATTACAGTAATGTTGTTTATTACACATTTTAAAACATTTTTATCAAGTTCTAATACAGCTGATTTCCAGATAGCCACGAATGCTAAAAACACGTTTTGAAAAATCTTGCCAGCAAGGTTTGTTTCAATTTTGCGGCAATTTTCTGGCAAGGATTTGTCTTGCTTTATCTTTTCACAAAATTTCAGCATATTTATGACAAAATGTTTTCATCAAATGATGCTGTAAATAACAGAGTTGCTACCAACGAGTTGAGAGATGAGTTGTCTTGACATTACAAAAAACACGCATTATTATATCGATTATTGGCTCCTCGTTCGACCGATGTATTTTCGCGCATTGCACACGTAACAGATATACACACGTTATATGCATGGCAAGGTTTGCTCTGTTCTTGCTGTAATTTTGCTGTCATATCGTGTACGGCAAGGCTTGCTCTGTTCTTGCCGTAATTTTGCTGTCGTATCGTGTTACGGCAAGGCTTGCTCTGTTTTTTGCCGCAATTTTGCTGTCATGCTATGCTAGGCAAGGCTTACCGTATTATTTACCTAAAATATGCGTCATGCTATTGCGACAAGCATTGCCAGCAAAAGATGCCTTTTGCGGACACACCTTGTCGTAATTTTGCTGCAAACGCATGCTCGAGTTTGCCGTAAACTTTGCGCAAAGTTTGCGTCATTTTGCTATCTGGGTTGTTTTTAGTTAAGATCAATACGAGTTAGCTCTTATTACGATTTGTCTAACAGTAAATTCATGTTATTTCCTTTCATGAATTGTGTCATTATTAACATGGCAGATTATCCGCCCTCAGAAATTGTTGATATAATTGGTATTTTTTATGCCGCTAATAATAATGCTAGAGAAGCAGCTCGTCAATATCAAGATAGATATCCAGATAGACGACATCCTGATCATAAAGCAATTTTGCGTTTAACAACTAGAGCGCGTACGGGATTGTTGAAACGCAAACGTTCTAAAAAACCATTAAATAACGACGATGCTATTATCGTAACCATACTAGGAATGGTAATAATAAATCCACACATTGGTCAACGTCAAATTAGTCGTGAATTAAATGTGTCTCGTACAACTGTAGGTAGAATTTTACGTGCCAATCACTTTCACCCTTATCACATTACACTTAATCAAGAGCTTTCTGATAACGATAAAATTCTTCGTGTTAACTTCTGCAGGTGGGCTATAGATAAAATTCAGTTAGATCCCACATTTTTTTCTCGCGTTATGTTTAGTGACGAGGCTGCATTTGAAAGCAATGGCATGCTAAATCGGCATAATAGTCATTATTATTCTAATATCAATCCGCACTGGGTTCGGCATGTAGACAATCAGCATCGATGGAAGGTGATAGTTTGGTGTGGTATTTTAGATGGTCATATTATCGGACCTCACTTTTTGATGATAATGTTACAGGAGACTCATATTTATGCTACGAGATGTGTTGCCAAGGATGTTAGAGTTTGTCGATGAAAATACAGTTCAACATATGTGGTTGCAACAGGATGGCGCACCACCACATTACGCACGCCCTGTAAAAAATTTTTTAAATTTAACTTATCAGCGCCGTTGGATTGGAAGAGGTGGTCATATAGCATGGCCTCCCAGATCACCAGATCTGACATCACCAGATTTTTTCTTATAGGGCTATTTGAAAAACATTGTTTACCAGACCGCACCCACCACAGCTGAAGAGCTAAAAGGGCCGCATTAGACAAGCATGTAGAAATATATCAGCCGATGTTCTCAGAAAAACAGTCAATGCATTTGAAAGACGGTTGCAATTATGTATCCAGCAGAATGGTGGTACATTTGAGCATTTGCTGTAGACCAAAAATAGACACTTAATGTGACTTTGATGTGATCTTATGGAATTCATCGGTCTTGCCTTTATCGGCCGGATCACTCTCGAGTCTTGCCTTCATCGGCCGGATCACTCTCGAGTCTTGCCTTCATCGGCCGGATCACTCTCCAGTCTTGCCTTCATCGGCCGGATCACTCTGAGTCTTGCCTTCATCAGTCGGATCAATCTAGGGTCTTGCCTTTATCTTGTCGGTACATCTTGAGTAATATCGGCACATATTGTGATCTTTAAGCTTTTATAACTTAAAAAATATTTAATGAAAATTATTTTATCATAGCGTTTGGAAAGCACTCGAGATAAGCTACAAGAATATGCAGTAAAAAATAGGGTGTTCCATTAAAAAAATTGGAGGTGACTCTTCAAGGTCAAACTGATAGCACTATCTTATGTCCTCTTGAAGCCATAAAACTTTTTGTATAGAATATTTTTCTCTCCCAGGCTTGGTTTTCGAGATATTTGCCTGGAATGATTAAAATGAACCACTTGTATAAATTTGCAACAATTACAAATTTTTTTTTAAACAATTGTGTATTTTTTTACACTAGTCAATTTGTCTCATCATTCTGTGCATAAAAGTATTAGGGTAAGATGATTGAAAATTGGATATTTTGTAAGATATTTTATAGTTTATGTCAAAATATTGGATTTATTACTTTCAAACCTTAATAACTCAAAAAGTTCTTAATGAAAAACATTATATCATAGTGTTTTGGAAAGCTCGAGATAAGCTACAAGAATATGCAAAAATATACAGGGTATTCCATTTAAAAAATTGGGGATGACCTTGACGTGACCTTCAGGTGACTTTTCAAGGTCAAACTGGATAGCATCATCTTATGTCCCCTCGAAACCATACAACTTTTGTCTGAAACATTTTTTTGTATTTTTCATATTTTTCGAGATATTTGCCTGGGGCGATTAAAAATGAACCACCTCTGTATATATAAGATATATAATTATGATATATATGTTTATATTGGGTCGTAAAAGATATATATTTATTGCTTTCCTGCCACTGGATTTTTACTTTTTTACGTCAATAATTAATTATTTATTATTTATCTGACTTTATCAAACTAGTCTGCGTTAATGATGAACCAAACAGGACATCGGGTTGCGCACGTTGACAGTAGAAAGGCATTTTCTGTTGTGACATTGTCGTGTGATGATCATGATACACTTCGATTGAAAATTATTTTCGACTTTGACATTGAACCCTGTTTGATCACGCAGCGCGAAAGATATTTTTGTTTATCGTTAAACGTCTACCGCAGTTGCGTAGATTAATATCGCGTATAGATACCTGTGGATTCTGCGTGTTACCCCGGACAGCAATGTTGACGCTTGGACACAACTTGATACATTCAATGAAGCGATGCGCGCGTGTGTGTAATATACATAACAACAAACACAAAACTAATAACGGATATTTATAACTTTTCTTCACAATATAACTGCTACATGCTGTATTGCAGTACATATTGTTGAGTAGGCAAATTATAAGAGCATTTATATTTCTTGTGTTGATATTTTTCCCAATAATATTCACTGCCCTTCAGCCAGCTCAATATCTGTGGTCGCCCATTGAAGGAAGAACCCGAAATCTTTGCTTGTAACATTTTCCGAGTCGGGATTGATGTATGAGTTGTGGCGCATCGGTACAGTTGCGTAGCACGACAGTAGCAGGACCTATGTTTTTGTACGTTCGAATATTTGATTCTTATGAGTTTGTAGCCATGTAACGAAAATTAGATAGTTCTCGGGTTAGCGAGTTCTGACTGGCGAATATATTTGATTCGAATTTCAAGAACCTTATTTCTATTACTCGACATCTTCAACTTTGTTATCCTTGTTGCCCCTATATTGTTCTGGGTCCAGCCCACGGGTTCTTGACGATTATTATGACGCATCTTTCATAATAATAATTATTCGAAATTAATAATTTTCTTATTAACATAATTTGAACTATTTTATATTTATATATTCAATAATGATATTGCATATATGTATATGTATTTAATTTAGTGCATTCCATATTTGCGCGCATATATGTATATGCAATATCATTATTGAATATATAAATATAAAATAGTTCAAATTATGTTAATAAAATTTAAAAATATATTTAATTTCGAATATTATTATTATTATAGAAAGATGTCTACGTCACTAAAAAATAATCGTCCAAAAAGATCAATTAAAAACCGTTGGGGATATCAGACTACCTCTTCCGACGAAGTTAAGACAACTAATACAGGACAACAAAAAGGATAGCAAAAAGAGTTGAAGAAGATGTCTGGGAATTGAGAGAAATTTTTTTAAGATTCTTTTGATAATTGAATTCTAATAATACTCATGATCTTTTTTATTAATCCAGAAACACATAAATTTCACTTACACAAATTCCAAGAACTTTCTAACACAATATGAACTATCTCATAATTTTCATTTACATGGATTACAAACTCAAATACAATTATCAAAAACAAATAATCAGTATACATTACAAAAACTTACTCCTGTAGAGTCATACTCACATACTTCATTCACACAATATGTACCCACAACATGCACCACAACATATACATCAATATCCGACTTCGAATGATACAAACCAAAAGATTTCAGGTTCATTCCTTCAATATAGATGACCACAGAACATATACTAGAATTGTACTTGTACAAGGAGAATTGGTAAGTGGATATATAATTATTGAAAATATCAGCACAAAGTAATATAAATTTTCTTATAATTTTCCACTCAATAATGTTACTGCAATACATGTAGCAGTTATATTATTGAATAGAAAATTATAAATATCAGTTATATTAGTTTTTGTTTGTTTGTATATTATATTACACACACACGCGCGCGCGTGTACGTGTATGTGTGTGTATAATCAAGAGACACGTGTGTCTCGCGCCAAGTTCATGCGTCAACATTGCGCGGTATTCCGTGTATATATACGCAAGTCGGACAGTTGAGAGTATCTCAGATTATCGGATTTCAATAACGGCTGAATGGATTGAATTCCTTACAGCCTTAATCGATAGAGCGAGTTTGAATTGTATAAAGAAAATATCTTTATTTTTGCGCTGCGTGATCTATAAACGGAGATATCATAATGCAAAGTCGAAATATGAAAATTTTCAATCAGGAAACGTCTTTATCATGATCATCAACGCAAATGTACACAACACATAAAAAGAGAAAATGTACATTTCCTACTGTCAATAGAAGATTGCGCTAACGACGTTTTTTCGATATTAATGACATGTGTCATGTATCATTAACCGCATTTTGGATTAGTGATAAAGTGCAAGTTATAAATAATAAATAATTAAATTATTAATTAAAAATTGTCAAGAGCCAGTACGGTATGATAATTGGAGCAAGGTAAATAAATATATATATCTATTTTACGAGCCAAATATAAATATATATAATATAATAATTATATATCTTATATATATATATATAATATAATAAAATTTTATATATATATATATATATATAATATATTATATATACTATTGTATATACTTATATATATATATATACATATATATAATATATGTTATATATACTTATTCTATATTTTTATAATTTGCTTGTATACTAAAAGAATATACATACACACAGATATATATATATATTGTGACCGTTAATTTTATTTTTGGGCAAGAAATTAATTAGGACCGATGTCGTTGGCCCAGGCACACCTTTCGGCGCGATTTTTACTAAAAATGTATCTCGGAAGTGTTTGGGCGCCAGGTGCGATCATTCGCACCACTCTAAAAACCAGACTCAGTACTGACCATACGCAATAAAAATCTACGAACACTCAAAAAGTAATCGCGACGGACGCTCGGCTAGCCCCGTCTCGGAATTGGTAGAGGGCGGTCCGTTTTAATAATGAACAAGGAAGGATCGAAAATACAAGGTGGCTGCAATATAAAACAAGAGATTAATGTAACAAAGATAAATATATTTAACAAAGATCACATAACCGACAATGGTCGATGTAAGACAGATTCACGTTTTATTTCAGATAATATAATCGATTTGAGTAATATTTACCGGCAGCGACGGGCCGGTTTTCGAACGTGATCATCGCGATATCACGTGTTACTTGATATAAGAAGCAACATAAAAAGTCTCGGAATTTCGCGCTACGCGAGACGTAATAGAGCCTCGGCAGTCACAAATTCAAATTAAATTATTGATTATTTATGCCGCGATGATAGTTCGATTACTGACGTTCGTCTGTTATAAATCCAAGATGTTAATAATAATGATAAATAACTGGTCAAATACAAAAGCGGGAGAATCGACTCTAATAAACGTGAGTTAGACAAAGATAAACCTTGAGCGATAATACAGGCACAATTGACTGAATAATCTTACAATAAAAAAGATCGGACGCAAACGCGAACAATAATCGGTAATATAAATTCAAAAACACGAACGATAAACTATAACAAAATACCGGGAGATCCCCCCGCAGGGATACGCGAGTCGATGCCGCAACGCAACCGTCGGCTATCGAATATCGCAATCGCCTGTGTGTGTGAGTTCGCAAATCGAAAAATTACTAAACACAGAATTTCGCAATATTACATTAATTATTACAAGATACAAAAAAATGACTGTCGGCGCTTAACCGGGAGAGGGGGCACTTAATATTATTGTAGCTCGAACAAAGAATGTCGGCCGGCCGTCGCGCTCTACTGCGCAATTATCAATAACGCGAATAAAAGAACTCTAAGACGGCAACAATTCGACACGGACTCTGTTCGGGCTAACTCTACCTGATACTCTACTCAAACGGCCTGAGGAAGTCGACGTTCGTCTCACCGATGACTCCTGTAGATCCTCGACGCCCCTCGGCATCCGCACTAGTGATCGATATATTTGGGCCGTCGTACTCTCACGCAGGTCCGCCGAACAGTGACGAGCGGGAGGCCCGTCGGAATCGCGCCGGCAATTAATTTGTAAATAGGCCACTTGGGGCGCTTCCGCAACCCTCAGGATCGTCGCGGGCCTCAATTGTTCCTGCGGCCTTCACGGCCGTATTTGCCCCTATCGCACCCTCTCGGAATTTTCCCCATTCTTTTGCTGCAGCTCAGTGGGAGGTTTCCCTTCCGGTAGCTGCTCGCCCAGATCTTTCTCTGATCTCTTGGTAGCGCTGAATTCGGCCGAGCTGGCTCCGTTTTCCGGGATCCCCGCTATTATTCCTTGTACCTGTTGGTTATACGGAGATTTACAGGGGCGACAGCGACAGTTTGAAATAGATGTGGCAAATTTTATAGGGCGGGTAAGAATACTTAGCTGGGCGTTCTCCTTCCTAATCGACGCCTCCGTCGTCCCAAACTTCCTTTAGCTGGGTCTTCTACGCCGGATCGAGTCATCGGATGAGATCCCGTCAATTTCCATTCTCACGATCGCTAAGTTTTACTCTAATAAATTTCGCAAACATAATTTTACGCTCGAGAGGCGAGTCTATCCTCGCCTCCCCAATATTCGCCCTCTCCCTAAATCAAGGGAGAACGAGGGTCCCAAAAGGTTCCGGTCGGATCTCGCGATCCTTTGTGACGGATCGCCAAGCGTCACGTCAATATATATATATATATATATATATATATATATATATATATAATAAAAAAAAAAAATTTTTTAATATAATATCTCTTAGCAAATTAGACTAAAAAAAGAAGTGACATAATCCCAAAAACTTATCTTTTTTAAAAAGATAAAAAAGGGCCTAAGCTCTAATTGTATTCAATTGTTATATTGTCTACAAAAATAGTGATATAAAAAAATTGCACCAATTAAGAATAAAAATTTGTACAAGATAAATAGAAGTACAAGGGAGAAAACTTGTACAAGTTAAATAGAAATATTTTAATTGAAAACGTTGTTAAAAAAAATAGCTGCTTTAATTTTCAAAATAATAATATTAAAAAATTATTTAAAAATTGGAAACTGAAAATTAATATAAAACAAGAAAGTAAAAAAAATTTTAATTAAAAAAACTTGGCGCTGGCAATTTTATTAATATAAAATATTCAGCTTAAAAGCCTAAATTTTCCAGTGTAAATCAATATAAAATAATTAAATAAATTTGATCATTAAATTTAAATGTAGACTAATAATTGAAATATGTTCCATTCTTTTTAGATTTCCATATTATATAAAGTTGATAAAAAAAAAAAATATAAGCTTGAATAAATCTCATAGAAATTTCTAAAAAAAAAAGTATAATTTGTGAAAATAATATAAGAATTATAATAATTAAATTATTAATTGAAGATCCAAAAGATCTTAAGAGAATTAATAATAAATGTCCAGCAATTATATTTGCTGTTAAATATATTGTGTTAAATATTTGTATTTGTGTTAAGTATTTGTGTTAAATATATTTAATTGGAATATATGCCAATTTTATTGGCAGCGCCAAGTCTTTTTAATTAAAATTTGTTTTATTTTCTCGTTTTATATTAATATTCAGTTTCCAATTTTTAAATAAATTTCTAATTTTTTAATATTATTTTTGAAAATTAAAGCAACTATTTTGTATAACAATGTTTTCAATTAAAATATTTCTATTTAACTTGTACAAGTTTTCTTCCTTGTACTTCTATTTATCTTGTACAAATTTTTATTCTTAATTGGCGCAATTTTTTATATCACATTTTTGTAGACAATATGACAGTTGGATACAATTAGTGCATGAGCTTGCGCCCTTTTTACCTTTTTTAAAAAGGTAACTTTTAGGAATATAATATACAAGCAAATACAATGTAACTGATATTTATATTTTTATTCAATAATATAACTGCTACATATACGTTATGTATTGCAGTTACATTATTGAAGTGGAAAATTATAAGTAAAGCAGTTATATTACTTTATGTTTGCTTATATATATATATATATATATACATATATATATATTAAATTAACATTTTACAGCCAAATGCAGGAACTAAACCGCGTAGAGACAATTAAAGTAAGCGTCTTATATTCATGTTAATGTTATAACATATTTTAATAGTTTAGTAGGTTTACATATATAATACAACTGTAATTTTATATTTTTACAGAAAAATGTACAACATTATGGAACGAATTCTAAAATCTGTACAAACGAAACAAGATCGATGACGAGCAGTACAGAAACCGATGTGCTTACCTATTTCAACAGAACAAGACATGCTTTCGAAATAATTAACGAAAATATATACAAAGAAGTAGTAAATTAATTAAAAATTATAATATGCCGTAAATCTTATCAAAATAAAGTATGTAATCATTTAAAGAGGCTTCTGGATGGATGCCCGTGCTAAGACAGCATTATGCCGACGTTTCACAAACGTTACAAGAAGCCCCTTTAAATGAAAATATAAAATTTCTACAATATAACCGAGAGAAAAAAATTTCCCTAGGATATTATCGAAGATAAATAGAATTATATACATGTAAATATATATGGAAAATTTTGTTTCGAACATATTACTTATTTCTGCTGGTTTATGTTGTGTATTTACAATTATTTGCCGACATAATATATTACAATTGTATATTTTAATATAGGTTGAATATTTACGTGGGAAGATTTACTGTTAAAGAAGCAATTTATCTTTTAAAGAAATAATTAAAGATAATGTTAGAACCGTATTTACTTGGTTTGGTCGTGAACAAGGTCAAATAGTTGTACAACCTTTATATAATAAGCGCATAATATAGACGATTTTTGGTATTTTTAAAAAAATTTACATATACATATATACATTTATACATATATACATATGTACAAATACATATATACATTTTTTAAAAACATATTATAAAAACATATACACATTATTTTTAATATACATACACATATGCAGATGTTGTTTGCAATCACTGGAATTTTATTAAACCAACTCGAATCGTATTCCAAGCATATATGAGAGAAGCATTACGATCAGCAAACCAGCGACATCGTACAACAGGGATACGCAACTGGCGGCCCGCGGGCCGGATCCGGCCCGCGAGGTTTTCCAATCCGGCCCGCGACAGTCCAAGCTTGACTCACAGAAAAAATAAATTAAATTTTTTGCACATAACGCCAAATTGGTTTTTATATGCGATATAATGACCGGAATTACGAGATCCCAAGCACACACACAACCAGCAGATTTTGACAATGAAATATCTAATTACAGGCCTGACAGCGACGGCGTCCACGGAGCACGCGAAGAGGAGAACATGCCACCTCTCCGCGCTATCTCTTCTCGTTTCTCCTCTTTGGCTTTATCTATATCCCCAATCTACACTCTTACACAGTCACATTCGGTCCGAAGCGCTGAGCTCACACGTACGCTCACGCTCACATGCCCCCTCCACTCACGGTTGCCGGTTGCTTGCGTCTCGGATCTGGCAGCTCTGAGTCACATGTCTCAAGACGGTACGCCTCGTGCGTATGGAATCGTTAGCGGGGAAACTCGCGCGGTCAGGCCTGTTGGACTCTAATATCGAAGCCACTCGCTTTATTCGATTAAGAGACATTTGCTTCTTGGCATTTATTGTTTGTCGGTTCGGTGGAACAGAAAACCGACTCTTTTTTGTTTGTTCTTTTCTGCTAGCCGAAAGCCGAGCGCATACGGACGCGTGACATAAGCAATTCTCGGTTGTATGCTTGCTTGAGATGTTGCAATATCGCATTACTAATCTTTAATTTAGTTGCGAATTTTGTTTTTTGTTGTCTTATTCACGATGTCTGAGTCAAAACATCGAAAAATCGATTTCGAAAATAGAATATTTAATGAAAAATGGACTGAAGGATTTTTCTTTGTTCTTCCACTCCATAAAAATGCGAAACCAACATGTTTAATTTGCCATGAAACAGTTGCTGTGTGCAAAGTAGCAAATATAAGTCGCCATTATGAAACAAAGCATTTGAAAAGATATGACAAAGATTTTCCAAAGAGTTCTTCACTTAGAATTAAAAAAGTTAATGCCCTTCGTTCATCATTTGAACGCTCCCAAATGGTAATGAAACGTTCGATGTCCGAACAGGAAAAATGCACTGAAGCATTTTTTAGGTTTTGCATGGATTTTGGCCAAACATATGGTGCCATTTTCATATTCCGAGATAGTCAATGAATGTTTGATACAAGTCTCAAATGCGGTTTTCGATAATAAGAAAGAAACTGCAAAAATGTTTAGCAAGATTCCTATCTCGTGATTCCGCGATTCGTAAGACCGAAATTTGCGCAAAATCAGTTCGTGAAAGTATATTAGCAGATCTTACTAAAACACAGTTTTTCTCGCTTGCGATTGACAAATCTACAGATATATCTGATGTAGCACAAATGGCTGTGTTTATTCGTTATGTTTTGAATAATAATTATAAAGAAGAATTCTTGACATTGTTGCCATTGCATGATCGCAGAACTGGTCAAATATTGTTTGAACGTTTCCAAGAATTTATGAACAATAATAGAGTCTCATATAAAAATATTCTTTTTATAGTCACTGATGGTGCACCAACAATGATAGGAAAAGCAAACGGTTTTTGAACACTTTTGAAGCAAATTAATTCGAAAATTATTTCATTATATTGCATAATTTACCAAGCAGTTCTTTGTGCAAAGCTTTCGGGTGATTTCAAAAATGTCATGAATACAATTATGAAAATTGTCAATTATTTGAGATCTCATTCAGCATTACAACATCGCTTACTCCGAGCATTTTTTGAAGAATGTGATTCTGAATACATTGATCTTCTTCTGCATAACGATGTTCGCTGATTGGGCAAGGGAAATGAGATACTCAAGAGATTTATAATTTTGCTTAATGAAATTTCGGATTTTCTCAAAAGTAGAAATACAAAAACGGCTATCGAATATTTTGAGTTTCTTTGTAATTCAAATAATGTTACTAAACTATGCTTTTTGGGTGACATGTTCTCACATATCGTTATTGATATGTGAGAAAATGTCACCCAAAGCCTGAATCTGGCTTTGCAAGGAAAAGGAAAACTGATTTGTGATATGTGGGAAAAAATTAAAGCTTTCCAAAGAAAATTAAAATTGTTTGAGAATGATTTGAATTCTAAAGAGCTGATTCATTTTCCTTAAATGTGCTTTATTCAAAGTACATTTTAAAAGCAATGTTAAAGAAATTCCAGTTTGAGGAATACGAGAGTTTTCTAAAAATTTGCAACTTGAATTTATTACTGATTTTGATCAAATTGGCGACTTATTAACAGCAATACAAAGCTCATTCAGTCTTGAGACAAATAGTAATTGGATTAATACAGCAGTGCAACTGTTCACTCTTGAAAAGGCTAAATTGCAATTGGAAATTATTGATTTTCAAGAGAGTACTGTGCTGCGAGAGAAATTTATCACAACAGATATAGAAAAATTTTGGATAGACACACTCCCTGAACAATTTTTTCCAAATCTGAAAAAAATAGGTACTATGCTATGTACAATGTTTGGATCTACATATGTTTATGAAGCAGCATTTTCTAAAATGAACATAATAAAAAATAAATGTCGAAATCGAATGACTGACGATCATTTGCGCAACTGCATGCTAGTAACCAATACCATGAACCAAGTTTCAAAAAACTAGCACAAGATAGGAAAGCAAATTTTTCACATTAAAAATGCCTTTTATAACAATTAAAAATTAAAGTAATTGCCTTGTCAGAAAGTTATCAGAATTTTGATCTCGGCGATATTAATAAAAAAACAAATAACAAAAAATATATAAAAACAAAATAAAAAACATAAGAAAACATAAAAAAACAAATAAGAACACAAAAAGTAAAAAAACAAAAATATAAAAATATAGCATAAAAACATAATGAAAAAACATATTAAATATAAAATAATATATAACAAATAAAAAACAAAAATAGCCCTAACCTTAACCCTTAACCCTAAATATACCCCCCTTTTTCCCCCCCCAAAGGGTTCGACGTTGCCTCACCTTCACGTGGTGATTCCTGGGTGATGCAAAGAAGGCAAACATATTTTAGTTGTTGTGGCTCGCAGTATAATTTCAAATTTTACATTTGGCCCGCCAAAAAATCTAGTTGCGTATCCCTGTCCTAGACGAAACGGAGAGGTAAGGATTGTTTCCTCGAGACATATACCGACTACCCCGAAAGTCGGTAGCCGGGATTTGTTCGTTCGTTCTGCCAAGATGCTGGCAACTAAGCGCTAAGTAATTTTGGAAATTTGACTTGGAGCTCTATGCCCGGCTGACCAGAGCTGGAGTGGGAGGAGGAAGACTACTTCTTCGAGTCTAGTACCGTGGGGGTAGGAAAATCAAAATTTGATAAATCAGTGGCATAAACGGTGGCAACCAATCACAGCTCTGGGCCATTATAGTGCAAGCCAATCAAAATCGAGACTTCCGGAGGGGTGGGGTAGTGTTTCTTCGGGTAATTAGGCTTATCTACAGGGTGTTCCGCAACTACCGCTCTATATTTTAAAGGTAGATTCTCTGACCAATTTAAAAACGATTTTTCCTCAGCGAAAATGCCGAAGAAGATCATTATATTTTGCATATTCCTAATTTTTGTTATGATGTATCTTTCTAACTAAGCCTTAAATTAAAATTCTGTTAAAGTAAACTCGACCTAAAATTAACTAAACAATGTGACTTTATTAATATTTTATTCCTGTAAGGCTTAGTTTGCGAAAAACTCTTTATTTTCAATCATTTATAACTCGAAAACTATTAGTGTCTCGACATTTTCACTGAGGAAAAATCGTTTTGAAATTGGATGGAGAATCTACCTTTAAAATATTGAGCGGTAGTTGCGGGACACCCTGTATATCCTAATCCACCAATCAGAATGCCTCCCTCCACTTCCCCCTCGCCACGCCCGTGGTGATCGAGTGGTGGAAGTTTGTTTTGATGCACCATAGTGACCCATATACTATTATTGGACAAAAAAAGTCAAAAGTGAAGTGATTGAAACTGAAAATTAATAATAAATAATGCAAATAAAAAATATAAATAAATAAATAATATTATTATATTTTATATAATATTTTTATATATAATAATATAATATATAATTTATTGTATAATAAATAATAATATAATGATAATATTTTTTGTTTATTTATAATAATATAATATGTAATTTATTCTTTGTATAAAAAATTATACAATATACATATACAATAATACAATTTATAGGGATTTAATTATAAATCTCGAAAGATCATCAAATAAACCAAAATATTATTATACAAGTTTATTATAGTTAAAAATCTCACCAGTAGATTCAGTTTCGCAAAAATCATTGAGTTAATTAAGTTCACATAACATTAATAAACTAAAAATTATTTATAAACTAAAAATAAGAAATAAAAACTCACTGAAAACATGACAAATACTTTTTAAATTATTTACGAATAATCTTGTTAGTTAGCGAATCAAAAGTTTCATCTTCTTTTGAAAAAGATCTGTTTATAATAGGTTTTGTACCTTGCAATAACAGTGCCAATAATAAAATTTGGTTTCCTATCAATTTAATATCACAAACTTTTTTCATATCAAGATAAAAGATATTATCCGTAAAATAAATACATAATTCATAAAAATCCAAAAATGATACAATATTCTATTACGAAATTAAAATTTTTAATATAATTTACTTGAATTCTTCACATATTCTTTTATTTCTATACCTTCTCCTTTTTCGAAACTATCATTTGGTTCATATTCAGCAATTTGAATCTCTAATTGGAAATTATCATCTGTAATCGAGCCAGTTCCAATAGTTTTGAAACTATTTGATAAAGTATTAAATCTTGTTTTAATATATCCTCGTACAACTGAAAAATATTTTATTTAAAGTATTTATTGAAAGTATTTATTTTAAGAAAATGTAATAGAAGAAAACATATACATAAATATTAGAACATACTATTATATATATAGTGCTAGCAAAAAAGTTAAAAATCTTAAAAAATATTTATTTATTGGAAAAATATTTAATACCATGGAGTAAAGGACTTAAAAAATCTATTAGATGATTACATTCATTTGACCTTAGAATGACCTTGAAAAACATGATTTTCATCAACATAAAAATCTTAAATAGAAATCCCATATTTTTATTACATATTCTTGTAGCTTATCTCAAGAGCTTTCCAGAACACTATAATAAAACATTTTTTTCTAGAGTAATTTTTGATTTATAAAGCTTAAAATTTTCTATTTTTTGATATAATATGTAAAAATCAGGACTCAATTATTGCAACTTACTTCTTTTTCAATTAACTATGTGTTTTCTTCACATCAATTAATTGATCTCATTATTCCGTTCATAAAAATATTAAGATAAGATTACCAAAAAACTGAATATTTTACTTTATGTCAAAAAATATCAAGCTTTAAAACTCAAAAAATATGTAAAAGAAAAATTTATCAAAAAACCATTCATCATACTTTATTACAGTATTTTAAAAAGCTGTCGAGATAAGCTATAAGAATATGTAAAAAATAGGGAATTTCCATTTTTATTTTGATGAGAATCATGTTTTTCAAGATCATCCTAAGGTCAAATGAAAACCATTTTATAGAATTTTTTAAGTCTACTTCATGTTAAACATTTTTTCAATAAATCAATAATTTTCAAAATTTTTAACCGTTTCCGAACTTTTTGCTAGCACTATATATAACAATATAAAATTATATATAATATACAGCACTATATATAACAATATAAAATTATGTATAATTAACAATTATGAAGTAAATTTAGACGCAAAACAAAAAAATATTAATAATAAAATTATTTACGAACACATGAATTCAAATGATCCGAAATTGATAGTTCTATCAATTTAAGTTGAACTACGTGAATTATTTTTTTAAGATAAAACAATCCCAAATTATTAACAATTGTATTCGAATGAATAAGTTCGTAAGGAAGAGTTCCTTGATTAAACTTGGTACTTTCGTATTTTAGCTTTCGGTCCATCAATATGAATCTGTAAAGTATATAAAATAATATTAAATTAGAAAATAACGTATATAATTCTTATTATTATTATTGTATAATATATTAAATTAAATAAGAATAAAAAATATATTTAAATATACAAGGTGAGCCATTTTAATTAACGCACGCAATTATTTCGGAAACAAAGCATTTTAGAGAAAAATATTTCAAACAAAAGTTTTATGGTAATATCTTAATTTTACATAAATGATAAAATATCTAATAAAATATTCATTTTTCGATTATCTTACCTTAATACTTTTATGTACAAAATAATGGGAGGAATCAATTGGTGTAAAAAAAATAGTTGTTTCGAAGAAGAAATATGTAATTTGCAATTGTTACGTCCAGGCCCGAGGAAAAGATGGGCCGACGGAAGGGCGTAACACTAGTATCCCAAGAGCAGGTGCCTTAAGGGCAAATGTCTCGGGTCGAGCGTGCCTGCGGGGGAGCCAAAGATAGGTCAACGACCGCAAGGGTCGATCTTACACTATTTCTGGTTCGAATGCCCGCTCGATGGTCCCCTTTTTGGTAAAGGAATTTAATCCCTTTTACCCGGGACGGGACCAAGTGCGATTCAGGAGCGTGGGTGAGGAGGGGGGTCGATTGAGTTGAACGCGAGAGAATAAGCTTAATCGAATTTATTATACATTATAATAAGAAAGAAAAAGGGGTGTATAAACAATTAATCACAATTCTATACGCTTTTTTAAGAGATACAATATTAAATGAATGCGCGTTTGGGTGTGTGTGTGTGTGTGTGTGTGTGTGTGTAGTGTGTTAAAGGGGATCTAGCCAAAATCGGGAGGATCTGGAGTTGATTCGTGGGGTGGAGAAGGAAAGAGCGATAACGGTGGGGAATCAGAAGGATGGTCAGTTTCCGTGATGTACACGGGAGAGTAACTAGGAAGAAGAGTTCCAGGAGATAGGTATGGGGAGTAATTAGGAGGAGAAGCTTGAGGGGATGGGCATGAGGAGTCTCGGAGATCCCTTTGAATATTAGTTAGGACTATTCGAGCGATAGGAAGGTTAGTGTTGATTTCGTTTATGTTTAATATGAAAGAAGGGTCGGCCACAGCCCAAGCCAGCAATCGGCGAGTACGGCGATTGCGACGGTACCGGAGTCGCTTTGCTTGGGTCCTAGTGGACTTCCTCGAAGCGGGCTCCACTAGCGAAGCGATTAAATGAATAGAAGAAATAAACGGGGGAGGAAGTTCGTAAACAAAACAAAACTTACTGGTTGTAGAGCACGAGGATTAACGCAAGCTGATGTAGTGTTTGCTGGAGGCCCCCTCTTAATTGTCGAGAATGAAGATTTTTTTAAACTGACGCGTTAGTGCCCGATACTGTTGACGGCCCTTCTTGGCGTTGAGGATGACAAGGTTTTTATTGAACTGGCACTGACTCGATAGTTACTGATATGACAATGAAGAATTATAGATGACTGAACGTGAATATGAATTAAATGTATATAAACTGTGAATATCGAAAGGAAGTAGAAGTGCCGATTCGTTCGAAGTTCGTGCTTATATACCGTTTTTGAGTTACCCTCTCCTATCGTGAGGAATACGGGGAGTTGACGAATAGAAATTTTCATTAGATTTCTATGGTCTCTTCCCTGCCCCCACTTATGAGTATTTTAGAACGAATGTAACAAATCAGAATTTTATTACATTCGTTCGCGAATAGGAGTGCATCTTCCAAAACGGGGGAACTTAGGATTCACAGTATCGGTGGTGGTAGTAATTTATGCTTTGCAGGATGCATCTGTTAAAGACAAGGGATGACTTTTACTACCCTTTGAAATTAAAAATGGGATACGCATCGCGACATCCGGTCACTCGCGTTTCGTGAATGGTTTCTTTTGTTTTCTATGGTTTCTCTAGATTTTATGAGTTTTTAAGTGATCGAAAGATGTCGAATTCGTCTGACTGACTGGCGCCTTAGTAGACCATATGCTATTTTTATAGATTGTTAATATCTGACTGTTGTTTTAAGAGCATTTGCTGAGGATCCTATTTCGAATTTAACTATCGTCGACGATTTTGGAAGTCGTACACGTGTGTGCCAAATGTGGGAAAGAAAAGAATCGTGACGTCCCTTGGACGTAACACAATTAACAATTCCATATTCTTTCTTAGAAACAACTGTATGTTTTCTTTACACCAATTGATTCCTCTCATTATTTTGTACATAAAAGTATTAAGGTAAAATAATCGAAAAATGAATATTTTACAAGATATTTTATGGTTTTATGTAAAATTAATTTTATGTAAAATTAAGAAATGATTTCAAGCCTCATAATTCGAAAAGCACTTAATGGAAAAACATTTAATTACAGTGTTTTGAAAAGCTCTCGAGGCCAGCTACAAGAGTATGTAAAAAATAGGAGGTGCCATTTAAAAAAATTGAGGTGACCTTCAAATGACTCTTCAAATCAATGATACCATCTTATGGCCCCTTCGAAACCATAAAACTTTCGTCTGAAACATTTTTCTCTAAAATGCTTTGTTTCCGAAATAATTGCGTGCGTTAATTAAAATGGCTGTATTTACTCGATTTGGATTGATGTGAAATTGAATCCGTTCCATTTCAATACTTTATACTAACGACTTGAATTCTATGATAACTATTATTGTTCAAAAAAAAAATTTTAGCAATCGATAATGTTGGGCTTTGCCAACAATTTTCGGACCATCAATCTCATCAATGAAACCAATAACCTCTCTAAAAAAGATTTTAAAACCCTTCTTTTTACTTTTTAAGATATTAAAAAGTTTAAAGATATGTATATACATATATTTACAAGATATCTCACAACCTTGGTACAATATTTTATTAGTGTATTCTAGAAATAAAATTGAGTAAAATTGAGTAAAAATTTCTAATATAAAAGTGTTAAGACTACAGTTTTTGAATTATAAATAATCAAAATTTGAATGATCTAGAAACTCGCGATCTAGAACTCGCGTGCTCAGACTCATAACTAACTAAACATACATGTCTATTGATCTGTCATTTGTTATTGATTTTTTCAAATTAGTATGATTGGCTTTTCTACTAATTTTATTTTAAAAATAAAATCTATAATAAATAACAAATCGATACATGTGTATATGTTCAATGCAGTATATATCATTGGCAAATTTTAATCGCTTATAACTCAGAAACTGTTACAGCCTCAATATATTTATATTAGAATTTTTTATTCTATTAGATGTACAAATAAGTTTCCGCGGTTTGACAAAAGATAGCACCACCAGAAGGTCATGTTGAAATTGTCAGATGTAAAACGTAATATCCCAAGTTTCGTCATCTGGCAACACCATAACCTTGAAGTATTAGTGATTCCGTATCAGCATCACGTAATTTTTTTCGTGCGAAAATGTCAAGTTTTGTGCCGAATAAGCGTCATTTGCGGGAACTTTTGATTTACTTCTTTAATTTGAAAAAATCTGCAGCTGAGGCGCATCGATTGCTTCTAGAAGCATATGGTGAGGCTGCTTTAAATGAGAGAAGTTGTCAGGAGTGGTTTCAAAAAATTTAAGAACGGTGAGTTTGACGTGGAGGACAAAGAACGCAGTGGAAGGCCGAAAGTGTACGAAGACATGGAATTGGCAGTATTATTGGAGGAAGATTCGTCAAACCGAGCGAAACCATTACTGGAGCTCTCTACCGAACACAATTAATGAGATTGAGTCGGGCACTCAAGGAAAAACGCGCCCATTACTACTCCAGACACGACAAAATTATTCTCCTACACGATAATGCTCGTCCACATGTTGCGGCGGCGGTAAAAACTTACTTGGAAACACTCAAGTGGGAAGTTTTACCCCACCCGCCATATTCACCAGACTTAGCCCCTTCTGATTATCACCTGTTCCGGTCGATGGCACATGGTCTGTCTGAGCAGCGCTTTACATCATATGAAGATACCAAAAATTGGGTAGATTTGTGGATAACGTCAAAAGATGAAGAATTTTTCCGACGTGGTATCCGAATGCTGCCAGAAAGATGGAGAAAAGTGGTGGCAAGTGATGGAAAATATTTTGAATAAAACGTAATGTACCGTTCCTTCACAATAAATTCCTAATTTTTTATAAAAAACCGCGGAAACTTATTTGTACACCTAATATTTTATCTCTAAAACACACTAATAAAATATAGTACTAAGGTTGTGAGACACTTTGTACATGTACGCACATACTCATATAAACAATGTATTTAGAATTTATTAACTACTGAGATACAATATTTATATTTAAAAAAATAAAACGTGTAGATAAATATAAATATGTGTGTATTTTTTGTACTATAAATTAAAAATAAAAAACTTATACAGTGGAGTCCTTAAGTTGAACTGATTCTAACATCTCATCTGTCTCAAAAATAATCATTTCCATTTCATCATTTTTATTTGAAATCATGACATCTTGTTTATTATTTGACGACGATAAATAACAAGCCTACCTATAAATTAACAAGCAAGATATAAATATTAAACATTAAAATATACATAAAAATATATATAAAATGATGTACAATATACAGGGCATCTCAAAATGATGAGGATTAAATGGACCAAATTAAGTCGAAAAGTCCTCTACCATTTTGCAATTTTAGCAATAGTTAACAAATTAATTCTAAAAATCGCCGTATTAGTTCAGCTTATTATCAAATACAAACGCGTGGCAAGATGTGGCTGATCCAATGATTGAGTTTGCTAGGTGCGAGAAGTTGTTTATTATAACCGATAATATTTATTATAAGCCTAGCAACCTCAATCATTGGGAGGTCACATCTTGTCGCGCGCTTACATTTGACAAAACTAATGTGGCAATTTTTAATAGTTAATAACTCGTTAACTATTGCAAAAATTGCAAAATGGTAGAGGATTTTTCGATTTAATTTGGTCGGCTCTACTTGCATACAAATTTAGTCCCCATATCATTCTGATCATATCTGACTATATCATTCTGTATAATTATAAAAATAAAATAAGATAAAAAAGTTAATATTAATAAATTAATTAATAAATAATCAATAATTAAATAAATATTAATATTACTAAATTATTTAATAAATTTTTATTTTAAAAATTAATAAACAGATAAATAATTAAAAAGTTTTTTTTAATTGTCTTATATAGAATTGTCAAATTTAGATCTTTATATTTATAATTAATATATAAATTAATAATATTAATATACTTACTCAATAGATTTAATAAAATTTGACGCGTAATATATCGCTCGTATCTATTTTATTTGCATTCCCTTTTGCAATTTGTCTTGATCCTTTAGTATCAACTTTTCATTCCTTTGATTTATCTAAAATAATTATATACGTATGTATTAATTAACATTCATCATTTGAAAAATAAGTAAGCCCTCATAAAAACATACAAATAAATAATGTACAGTAATAACAAGCCGATTAAGTTTGTCACGTACGACTTCCGCTTGAAGTGCTGTCGGATAGTACGAGTCGGGATCAGGGGTCGTATTAATGAGAGCGTGTGCAGACGGTTAAAAAAAAAGAAGTATTTATTCTGTGTAAATGTGTTGTACAGTGTGTGTGTGTGTGTGTGTGTGTGTGTGTGTGTGTGTGTGTGTGTGTGTGTGTGTGTGTGTGTTAGAATCGTATAAGCCGAGTGCGTCTGTGGTGACGCAGGATTACGAGAGGCGTGACGCTCGACGATTTGCTAGCGCATGGCGCGGGCGATGTGAATGCGCGGTATAATATATCTGTTAATGATTCTGATGATCATCTGTTGATGATGAGCGCGGGTTTTCGCCGGTCGACGGTTCGGGGCACGTCGGCAGCGTTCGGCGATATTCGGCTCGTCGTTTAACGACTCAATGCTAGTTTAAAAATGTGGGCGCACCGCGCCCCTGCCCTTGCCCGGCGGATGTTCTGCCGGGCGGCAGCTTCCGGCGGATCGCAGGTCGGGTAAACGATGCATCTAAGGGGGTGCACGGGGTGCATCGTTCCAAGTTTTTGTTAAATTTAATCAAAAACTTTTGGGTTTAAATTATATAATAAAATGATCGCCATTATTACTCTATAAATATACAAGTACATAAAAAATATTCCATCTTGTATGCAACAAAACTTTTAATAAAAAGATACCCTTATAATAAATTATTTATTAAAATTTTCCCTCAAAAAATATATATAATTTTCCTTAAAAAAATCAAAACTAAATATGAAATCAATAATTAATTAACCAAGTACATTGAAGCAATTGATAGGGATTTGTGATTTGAAATATATTTTCACAAATTCAATCTTGCATATGTATTAGATTCTCGATAACATGAAAATTATTTTCAAAATAAGTTCGAAATAAATTTGGAACTAAAAAAATTAAGAGCAAACGACTTAAAACTACAAAAACTTGGCGTGCTCGGATCGTGTTATAATTCACATATTTCTATAATTGAAATTAATTACAGATATATAATTCGCAAACTTTGTAAAATTATATGTATTATAATAGAGATTTTCTTAGAGGGATTTCACACCTTTTTGTAAAATGTATTTATATATCTTTTTTGCAAAAAATATATATGCATTTTTATCACTTCGAGGCCAACTACACTTTTTTGCTATTAAATCATCTATTAATTGCCATCCGGTATATTACTATATATTACACGTCAAAATTATTGATTTAATTAAATTTTTATTACATATTTACTATTATAGATTTCATTATTATTCCATTATTCTTTATTGCAATTATTGTAAAATAAAATTTTGTTTTACATATGAAGAATCGAAGAAAATTTTAGAAGTTCAGATTTAATTGAAATAAGACATGCCGCAATTCTGCCATTGTATTAGATTTCTATCTTAAACAAAATCAAATTTAAATTGAAATTTAGCCAGTATTAGGTTTAAAGAGAAAAAAAAAGTTAAAAAGTCGAAAACTTAAACAGATATATGTAATAAATAAATAATAATAATATAATTACCATAAAAGATTAATATAAGTTTGTTGCGTATCATAATAAATATTATTTTATAAGGTAGCATCAACATATATAATCCATCTTCCCACAACTTAAAATATATTTCCAGTTTAACAAATATGATGTTACTCTTTTCCTACTTTCATGCAACATCTAAACCTTATTCTTACAAGTAATCTATTCATACAAGTTATGATTACGCAGAAAAAGATTATTTATGTACATAATTATATATATGTATGTATATCTATAACTCTATAGTTATATAATGCATAATTATTGTATATACACACACACACACACACACACACACACACACACGCACGCACGCACGCACACACACACACACACCCCACACACACACACACATATATATATGTGTGTGTGTGTGTGTGTGTGTGTGCTGCGCTGGTGTGTAGAAATTTATATATTTGACTGCAACCATAATTATAATTACATAGACATTTATTACATTTATCTGCGTAGACACAAATATATTTACGCAGAAATATTCCCTACATATTTAATTATATATATATATATGTTATAATAAATAATTATATATGTAGGGAATATTTCTGCGTAACTATATTTGTGTCTATGCAAATATAATAAATATCTATGTAACTATAATTATGGTTGCGAAGTCAAATATATAAATTTATACACACATTATATATGTGTATGTGTATATATACATATACACACACACACACACACACACACACACACATATATATATATATATATATCATTATACATATAAGGAATATTTCTGCGTAACTATATTTGTGTCTACACAGGCAAATGTAATAAATGTCTATGTAATCAGTACTCAATATTATGAAAATTAAATTAATTGCAGCATGTCTTACTTCAATAATATTATGTTTTTGCGATAGCCTTTACTGTTTGATAACTAAATTTAAATATTTATAAAACAGCAAAAATAAACTTCCTGGAAAGTGTTGAAGCAATACATTGAAGATATTTATATCAGTTGATTACCAGATTCTATGGGCCATCGCACAAGTCTTTCCTCCACACATTATATTAAGTACTGAACATAAACTTTGACTTGTATGTAACTTTAAATTTTAGTCAATAAAGTTTATACTTACTCTTAAAGTTTATACATTATGTCAAATTCTTATTACATTACAATTTTCTTTAGCGTTGATTAAAATTTAAAATTATGTATGAATCTAAGTTGCGATCAGTACTTAATATAATAAAACATATTATGAAAAAGTTTGTGCGATAGCCTTTATTAGATTGATAATTAGATATTAAATATAAATAGATATTAAATAGAAATTTATAGTATCCTCTCAATTTCTTTCAAGAAAGTTTATTTTCGACATCATTTAAAGATGGAAAAGAGTTTCATCCTGCTCTCTTCTAGACTTTCCACAAAATGATTTTATCAAGATTAATATATAACAATGAAAAAAATTTTTAAATATTTACCTTTTAATGAATATTGCAAAATTCACAATCCACTTGATTATTAAGTGTCACACACAAAAATCTCTCTCTTTTTGTTATATAATTTATAACAAATGTACTTGACATCGCGACTTGACTACCGCGTCGCTTAATAATAACCTTTAATGTCACTTCTCTTCTTTGTTATACTATTCCGCATTATCCTCTAATATAAATTTATCTTTCATTCATATGTACGTACACAGATACGTATCCATATCACACGTATTAAACACATGCACACATATGATTTTGTCTCTTAAAGCATTGTACATATCGAAACAATAATTGTATACGCAACGATGTGAACGCCGCTTGAGGGACAAAATCGCTTTGCGTGTATGCGTGCGAGCATATGTACGTGAGTCTGGAGGAAAAGGAGGAAAGAAACGAAATGTCACAATTCTGATATTCGATCATCATTTCTCAGGATTGACTGCACCGATTTCATTCAAACAGGTCGCAATCGAAAGCTTGTATTCATATTATATGATAAAAGTGTCGTTAGATTTTTGATTACGGCTTTAGTTTAATCGAAATATTTTAATCGAAAGTTTACTTGACGCGAAATTCCGGATAAGGTACTTGGTAGCGCCGCGTCGAGAACAGTGACTCTCAATTCAATGCTTGGAACTCAATGCTTGGACCTGTTTTTTATGTACTTGGCGTCGCGACGCTACCGCGTCGCTTGAAATGGAAATATCATGTACTCTGGGTATCTATTATGAAACTGTTCGGAACAATTCCGATCGGAATAATTTTGTTTTTCCCTAGATTTTCTATTATGTATTTAGGGGAAAATAAAATTATTCCGACCTGAAATGTTTCCTAACAGTTTCATAATAAATATCAGAATTTTTCATTAAGAAATGTAGGAAAAATTTACAACTAAACCGTTTGACAAAAGATGACATCAGTAACTCGCGTATCGATTTTATGAATCACGACCGTAATTCACAATAACAAATATTAATAATAAATATAAATATTAACATTGCATGCGGGAAACGTACTTTTACATTTTTTGCTGTCTGTCACTGGAGCGCGGGTAAAAGTACGTATTTAGTAGATTTGTGCTGGAGAGCGAGTATCATATAAATACGATGGACGTTGTAAGTATGTATGGTGTTTGTGTTACTAGGCAACGGTGTGCATTGTTTATTTCTAGAAGTTTCGAGTTACTTGGGCTAATAGCTTCAGAACGTACAAGTCGTTTTGTAAATTGAAGCTTGTTTTTTTTATTATTGATTACTACATTGATAAAATGCCATTATGACGAAGATAGTGATCAAGAAATGTGCTGATGCATTATCGGATTTTTCGATGATAATGATTCCAAAAGTCAAGATAACGAAGAAAGCGACGATGATGACATTATTTCACGTTCTCGAGTGTTCACTCGAAGAACTATTTCTAGCAGTTCTGAAACAAGTTCTGATGAAGAAGCAGATGAATGATCATTGATTGACAATCCTCCAGTCCTTGAAGAGTTTTTGGGTCATCTTGGGATAACTGATATGACTAATGTTCCTGAATCCACAGTTGATGCAGTAAAGTTATTTATAGGCGATGGCTTTTTTACATATTTAGTCACAGAATCAAACAGATTATTATTATCAAAATATCGTTCAGTTTAAAATATCTCGCAAAAGTGGCGGTCGAAATGGATTACGATTCCGGAGATGAAAAAATTTTTAGAGCTCATTATTTTCATGGGACAAGTTCGTAAAGATACACGAGATGATTATTGGTCAACTGATCCCTGCACAGATATGCTGTTTTTTTCAAAAACTATGTCAAGGGATAGATTCGGCAAATGGAAGACTTGGCATTTCAATAACAATCAAGACATCACAGACGAATATGATCGATTATTCAAAGTCAGGCCTGTACTAAATTATTTTGTTGAAAAATTTAATAACATTTACAAACCAAAGCAACAAGTATCGTTAGATGAAGGCATAATACCTTGGAGAGGACGATTGTTTTTTAGAGTTTACAATGCTGGAAAACTTATAAAGTATGGCATACTCATACGAATATTATCTGAAAGTGACACAGATTATATTTGCAATTTTCAAGTTTATGCAGCTCAAGCATTACGATTAATCGAAACGATACACACAGTAGTTTCGCCATATACTGATATCTGGCACCATTTGTATATGGATAATTACTATAACAGCTTCGATAACAGGGCTTCGGAAGCCCTTTTACAAAAAAAAATACGAATTTGCGGAACCATTAGGAAAAATAGAGGTTTACCAGAGTGTCTGAAAAAAACTAATTTAAGAAGAGGGGAAACAATCTTTCGTAGAAAAAAAGATATATTGATATAAGTTTGGCAATCGAAGAAAGAAGTGAATCTCTTCAGTCCATTCGGCGGAAATGAAAGAAAGCCATAATGTTGACTGTACAACGAAACAAAAAATTATAAAGCCAAATGCTTTGATCGACTATAACAAGCACATGAAAGGAGTAGATCGGGCCGATTAGTATTTGTTCTACTATAGCATTTTGCGTGAAACAGTAAAGTGGACAAAGCGCTTAGCTATGTATATGATGAATTGTACACGCACCGGCAGGAACGGTGTCCCGTTATGCTTTGACGTCACACTCATACAAGCGAAGCGCGCATGTACGCGAGCCGGCGATCAGTCAAAAAAGTATGGAGTGTTTCCTATGTAACTTCTGCTGTGTTCCGCTTCACAGAGGAAAATGCTTTGAACGATACCATACTGTAAAGAATATTAAAGTCTTATTGCTATTTGTACTTGTTGTTAAAATGTTGTTGAAAAAATATTTTTGAATAAATAGTAAAATTAAAAATTGTCTATTTTCTTTTCATTTTTCATTTTTAGTTCACTATTCTATATTTACCTATTCAAAAAATGTCGTTTTTTTAAAATAATCATAGAGCATGTGGCGTCTCTAACGCTCGCCACTATTTGACGCACACCGCACCGAGCGCGGTCTTGGGAGGCATTCACAGACGCGATGAAGTTGGCGTTAATTTAAATTATAATTAATGCCGCTAAATGGCACGACAAATAAAGATCAATTTCTCGCTTATGAAAAACATCAGAAAGAATATTTATAAAACGGCAAAAAGACGGCACGACACCTCCTTGTACGACACCTCGCAGGAATAGTTTCTAACAATTCAGCGAATTTTTTTTTGAGATCTTCGAGACCTTCCAGATCTTCGAGACCTTCCAGATCCTCGAGACTTTCTAGATCTTCGAGACTTTCCAGATCTTCGAGATTTTCGAAATCTTCCTGACTTTCGAGATCTTCCAGATCTTCGAGATCTTCCTGACCTTCGAGATCTTCCTGACCTTCGAAATCTTCCTGACCTTCGAGATCTTCCTGACCTTCGAGATCTTCCTGATCTTCGAGATTTTCCTGACCTACCAGATCCTCGAGACTTTCCAGATCTTCGAGACCTACCAGATCCTCGAGAACTTCCAGATCCTCAAGATCCTCTAGACCTTCTAGATCTTCGGCATATCCAATGTCAACTGATTCTCGGAAGGTTATCCAGTTCCTGTCTTGGAGACTGATCTCGATAAAATTCGAAGAGAAAACCTTCTCACCAGCTCCAGAAACTCCTCGTTCATCCCCCAGGACTCTTCGGTCCTCCAGAAAACGGACAAAGTGAACTCAGACAAAAACTTTCAACAGTCAAGGAGAAAAGCTTGGAAGAATTAAATTTACAAAAACTTTGCCAAGAATAATTTGACAACCTAAGATAAAAAAAAATGTAAAAATCAAATGAAATAAATTTTGTAAAAAAAATAATTTTTAAAAAAGATTAACAAAAAGACCACAAATTGGTGATCCCGATATGAACAGAGATAATCAGCAAATAGGCCATCTCGCAATTAAAGCACTTCCTTTCTGGTCAGAAGAATCGGAACTCTGGTTCGCACAACTGGAAGGACAGTTCGTCTTAGGAGGAATAACGCAAGATGCAACAAAATATTTAGATGTCATAGCGCACATTGAGACAAAATACGCACGAGAAGTAAGGGACATCATCACACAACCCCCGGAAGCTAGAAAAGATGAAGCCATTAAAAAAACACTTATTCAACGCTTGACGATTGCCCAGGAACAACGAACTCGTCAATTACTAGAACATGAAGAACTTGGACAGAAAACCGTCACAGTTCTTACGGCATTTATAAATAAACTCGGAACAACTCCTCCGTACCTTGTGACTAGGACAACTGCAAATCATATTTGCAACAAGGACAGAAGGCAGACTTGAAGAAGTCGCTGAACAAGCCGATCGAATAGCCGAGATAACTAGCCGATCAGTAGCAGCTACTACAAACAGCACTACTGAAAAACAAACCATGGAAGACCAAATAAAGAAGTTAACTAAACAAATTGCAAAATTGAATAACAGGCAATTAAATCGCTCAAGAAGTCGATCCAGAAATTGGATATCAGGAAAGCGATCGCAAAGTAGATTTCAAAATCGAGCAATCAAAGATAACGAGGAAATTTGTTTTTACCATCGACGCTTCGGAGATAAAGTAAAAAAATGTCAGCAACTCTGCAAATTTAGGAAAGAAAACGAGGAGGAGAGTCGTTGATGGCAGCCAACGACTCGGACTCGCGTTCTTATCGCCTTATAGTTACAGACACTAAAATCAAAGTCCAATATATACGGGATCAGATGTCAGTGTCTATCCACGCAGAGGAGTCCGAGGTCCGAGGTCCGTTATGGCAAGTACGTATCAACTATTCGCAGCCAACGGAACAATCATACGCACCTATGGACAAATAACGTTGTAACTAAATTTCGGCTTAAGAAGAACATTCTTATGGCGATTCATTATAGCCCACTCATAGGTGTTGATTTTTGTCCTTTTACCATCTACTTTCAGATTTGCAAAAATGACGTCTGATCGATGAAAAAATAGGATTATATACACAAAAAACTAAATGCGTCTTCGAGAAAAGAAATGTCAGTTCAATCAAAATATTGTCAAAACAGACAAAATACCACAACCTTCTCGCAGAGTTTCCCAACATAACTAAATTAGGCAGAATCAGAAAAGAAGCACGGCACACGACAGTGCATTACATCAAAACCACGGTAGGTCCATCAGAAGGATGCCGCCCACGCCGTCTAGAACCTGTCAAATTAAAAGCAGCCAAACAGAATTTGATCTCTTGTTAAAGGAAGGGATAATTCAACCATCAAAAAGCCCGTGAGCCTCTTCATATGGCATCCAAAAAAGAAAATTCATGGCGACCATGCGGAGATTATAGAAAGTTAAACGCAAGGACTGTGCCAGATAGAGAGAGCGTCCGAAATGACCACGTTCGAAACAGCCACGTTCGAAACGGCCACGTTCGTAATGGCCACGCGTTCGTAATGGCCACGTTTGAAACGGCCACGTTCGAAACGGCCACACGTATACACACATAGGTTTGTAGCTTTTCACACGAAGCAAGGTGGACGGGGCGGGTGTGGGAGGGGGACCGAAGGCTCAAATACATGCCGTTTGGATTACGCAACGCAGCACAAACATTTCAGTGTTTCATTAACGAGACATGGACTAGATTTTTGTTATGCATATATAGATGACATACTTAGCATCAAAGTCAGAGGAGGAACACGAAACGCATCTACGGAAAGTATTTCCGTCAATTAGATAAATACGATCTAATAATTAAGCAAACCAAATGCAACTTCGGGAAAAACGAAGTAAAATTCTTAGGATATTTGATTACAGCAGAAGGAATCAAAATCCCTTTCCTGAAAAAGTACAAGCTATTGAAAATTTCCCAAAACCAAAAACAGTAAAAGAAATGCGTCAATTCCTGGGAATGTTAAACTTTTACAGAAGATTCATTCCTGGTGTAACAGAAGCTAAATTAAATGAAACATTAGCTGGCACAACGAAGAAAAAGAAATCACCTATTATATGGACACAAGAATTGGAAGAAGCGTTCGAAAAAATAAAAGGTCTATTCCGAGCTATACTACTGGCACATTCGGATTCTTAAGCTGAACTAACTCTGACAACTGATGCCTCTGACAACGCTATGGGAGCAGTAATCCAACAAAAAAATTGGAAAAGATTGGCGTTTATGAGCAAGAAATTTAGTCCGGCACAACGAAAATACAGCCCTTATGATAGAGAGCTTTTAGCAATTTACTTAGCAATTAAACATTACCGACATCTCCTTGAAGGACGAAATTTTACAATATTCACGGATCACAAACTTCTCATCTATGCTTTCAACAAAGATCTGCTTCGTAGTTCTCCACGTCAAGCACGTCACTTTGAATTTATAGGACAATTTTCCACGAACATTCAGCACATATCTGGAAAGGAAAACATAACGGCAGATACCCTTTCGAAAGTGGAAAACATTCATGAAGCAATAAATTTCGAGGAATTAGCAAAATCACAAAAGTCTGATAAAAAACTTCTAGAAGTTCTGCAAGGAGATGGAGCTTTAAGATTAAAAGAAGAACCCATGCCGGGAACAGAATCTGTACTATATCTAAATCTATATACTAAATCTACACTATATTGTGACCAAGAATCAAAATTCTCACGCCCATTCGTAACCAGACCATTTCGAAAAAAGGTTTTTTAATCGTAGCATGGTTTGTCACATCCAGGTGTCAAGGCAACTGTGAAGATTATAACGCTTCGTATGGCCACGAATTCAACGTGATTGCCACAAATGAGCACAAGCCTGTCTTCATTGCCAAAAAGCAAAAATTACAAGGCACAACAAAGCACCAATCGGACATTTCCAACTTCCTTCAGGACGTTTCGAACATATACACGTTGATATCATTGGACCTATGCCAATCTCTAAAGGATGTCGATACTGCCTAATGATTGTAGATAGATTCTCAAAATGGCCAGAAGCAATACCACTAATACATATTTCAGCAAACAACATGGCAACAGTCATTTTTACCAATTGGATGGCAAAGTTCGGCATACCGCTCCACATAACTACAGATCAAGGCCGACAGTTTGAAGCAGAATTATTCAAGCGGTTAATGCAACTAACGGGCTCCACGCATTTTAAGACCACAGCATACCATCCCTCCAAGTTGGTCGCATCGTCTTGCGGTATCTGGAAAAAAAGTGTTTTTCTCGTCAGTACGCATCCAAGTAGATCGCATCGTCGTGCGCTATCTGGAAAAAGCGTTCCTTTCTCGTTAGTATACTTCCCAGTACGTCGCATCGTCTTGCACTGTCTGGAAAACATGTGTTTTTCTCGTCAGTACGCATCCAAGGACGTCTCATCGTCTTGCGCTGTCTGAAAAAAAGTGTTTGTCTTGTCTGTACGCATCCAAGTAGGTCGCATTGTCGGGCGTTATCTGGAACAATAGTGTTTTTCTCGTCAGTACGCATCCAAGTAAGTCGCATCGTCGTGCGCTATCTGGAAAAAAAGTGTTTTTCTCGTTAGTATACTTCCCAGTATGTCGCATCGTCTTGCGCTATCTGTAAAAAAAGTGTTTTTCTCGTCAGTACGCGTCCAAATAAGTCGCATCGTCTTGCACTTATTACGTCTTGTTTTTCAGACTTAACGTAACGTTATCTCTCTCTCTGATTCAAGGATCAGACTTGTTGGGCTTACCATGCAGACGAGCGAAGTGCGTCTCCCAATTTGTCTTTTGAGGCAACCTACGCAATGCCGGCTATATCTTGGGATCGCCGGGAGCTCTATCTTCTTTAAATGGATCTGTTGAGTCTATCTGCTTTTGTAGGATATGGCTTGTAGATATTATGGTTTGAAATAATGAGATTATAATTATGATATGTATTCTATTCTTCTTTTATTTATCCTCATTTACAATATTTAATATATTAATTTGCTTTGGCAGATCCCACCGCTGCCACCAATTGAAATGTTATCTGTTATAAAAATATTATTCGTATTTACTTGTTAAAATTAAACATGAAATATTAATTCTGTATCATCGCATATAAATTGAATAAGATTGCGCAGATCCAGCAATAGAATATTGCGCAGATGTGGCAACAGATCGTGAAATAAAGTCGTATTAAGATGATTTAAATAAAATAATTAAAATTGCCAAATATTTAATATAATAAATTATTTAAATTTTGATAAGTGAATTTAATTTGGTTTGACAAAAGATTTGATATTTATTGACGGAATATTTTAATAAATTTCGTGATGAGTCATACGGTGCGATGAGTCATATGGACTTCGGCAAAAGGAAATGGATGAGTCATACAATGATGAGTCATACGATGATGAGTCACAATGTATAATATGGAAATTATAGAATCTCTTGTTTAAATTTAATAAAAGAATATGCGATGTACTATTGAAAGTGGTTCACAAAATGGCGGACTGCCGTGAAATATGGTAAAACAATATGGCAGGTCCGTAAGACAAGTATATAAATTTAGATATTTCGTGCTTTAAAATAATTGTTATAAGAATATTCGTTTTAATATGTTGCTAGAGAATTCTGAGGAATAAAAAGAGATAGATGTACTACCGTCATATGCAATATTTATGAACATATTTAAAAGAGACTGTTCAGTTGAGTGCAAATATTAATACGTTCTTTATAATAAAGTTCTTTAATAAGTCTTCGATAATTCACAAGAGTAATTCAATTGTTTGAAATAAATTCTTTAATAAATCATTATATATCAATTGTATAATTGTTGTATTAATTCAATTATTTAATTATGATTGTATATATGCATCTCAAGAATATATATCAATAATAGATGTAGTATAGATACAATAATTGATCATAGCAGATCGTAGCAAAAGGTAGTAGATGTAGCAGAATATCACGAGTGAAAATAAGAAGTGAAGTAAATATTAATAAAAGAAATAAGTACTTACCAAGGGTATCGAAGGATTGAGAATCTCCATAGAGGACGGTCTGCCTCGGCGATGTCCCTGTAGGAGAGTCAGGAGCCGGTGGCAAGTGACACAAGTAGATTTAAGAATTAAGAATAACTTTATTGCTTTGACTTTAAATATAAAGAGATAAAGATTTGACAGCTCTTAATAATTTCTCGGCTCAGAATATGCTCGTGATATGTCGCTAGAGTAGTCTTCAGGTCGTATATACTCATGCGGATTTAGTAGTATAAGAGAACTGTCTGTCAAATGCTCTCGTGCGGATTTGGTAATATGAATGAGTTGTATGTCAAATCCGAAAAGAGTCGCTCTGCATAGGTTTTTATACCACAATTCCTACTTTTCGGGCGATTTTTCCTGAGTGGGAGCAGGTTCCTTTTCGCTGGGCGGAGCCTTTGGCGATTTGTTCCCCTCTTAAAATTGGATGCGTGCGCAGCTTTTCGTCGGTAGAAGGGTGATGTGTGCGCAGCTTTGCGTAGGCGATTGAATGATGATTGGGTCCCCGTTTTTGGGTCTTGAAGCGGTGGAGGACATGAAGTAGCCAATCAGGAAGTAGAAAATTGAATGATGCAAGATGATGCAACCGGATGCTGTGAGTCATCGATGAGTCAGTTTTGGCAACAATTCTTCTGATACTCGTTTTTTTTCTTCAAGGTTATCTTTGATACTGATATTTTTTCATATTTATATGACAGATGTCGGGCGGCATCCTTTGATTTTAATAAAATTGCGTCGCCAAATTTTCGCACCGGATGTCTTCAAGATCGTTCTTAAATTCTCGTATTACATTTTTGGCGTCGAAATGTCGCGCGGTATTTCTTTGATCTATATTTAAATTGTTAAAACGGATGAGTTCATGGTCAGATCTTTGTTATAAACAATATGAATATGCGCACTTAGTAACGCGTATACAGTATATATAGTCTGTTAAATAAAATTATATACTATATGTACGTAATATGAAAGATCTGTTTTACCGACAAGACTTCAAATTTTATGAAAATAATGGAATTTAACTTTTGGACCTTCCAGTAGATTGGGGAATCTAAAATACATAGGAATATATATAAATATGTGTAAATATTCGACTGTGGTCCTCAAAATTTGAGTTAAAGAAAAATTATAAAATATCAGGATAACATGTATGTATAAGAGGTATACATCGGTAAGTCGATAAGTTAGTATGTCGATAACTTTTGTGATTTAATAAATTTAAAGTATTAGGATAGCATGTATATGAAAGAAGTAAACTTCTAGTGAAAGAATATATATAGATATATATATGTATATTAGTTATTTTCTTTAAAAATTAAAGTTTAAAAGTTTTAAAGTATCAAGATAACATATTCATAAAAGAGGTATGCTCCTGGTAAAATGTTGGTAACATTGTAAAAGTGGTAAGTCGGTAATTGGTATGTCGGTAAGTCCATAAGTCGGTAAGTCGATTCGGTCGGTAAAGTAGAAAGTGTCGGAGAGGAAAAAATCGGTAAGTTACCATCGGTCGATAAAGTGGAAATTTTTGTTACATCTTTGTTGCATCAGTTGACAAGGTAGATAAAGTGGAAATCTTTGTTACATCTTTGTTGCATCAGTTGGCAAGGTAGAAAATGTCTTTACCATCAAAAAAATGAAAAATGTATTGCATCAGTCGGTAAAGTAGAAAGTATCAAAATTATTATTGGTCGGTAAAAACTAGAATCTTTGATACAATCAGTCGGTAAGGTAGGAAATGTCTTTTGCCATTAGAAAAATGGAGTATGTTACCACCAGTCGGTAAGATAGGAAGTATTAATACAATCAATTTATCATCGGTCGGTAAAGTGACTTTACTATGCCATGTATAAAGGGTTGATATCTTGTAGGCGCTCTGAAAGTATAAAGGGTTGCTATTTTACAGGCGCTGTATATATGGTATAAGTTTTACAGGCGCTCGTATATAAAGTTTAAGTATTTTAGGCGCTTGTATATAAGGTTGAGATTTGGCGCTTTAAGAGTATAAGTGGTTGCGGTTTTTTAGGCGCTTAATAGAAATAATAGAAGGAAGCTCAATAAGGCTATTTAAGAGAATTTAGAATTTCTAATGCTATTTAGAGGCTATTAAAAATTTCTAATGCTTTTCTGAATGATAGAGTATTTTACGATTATTGACGATTATTCGTTATTAAAGTGTATTTTTGCATTATAGCCTTTTTGATCTCCTTATAATAGTTGAAAATAATATTATAAGTATTAATATGGAAATTTGCCATGTGTATATATGGGTAACATTATGTAGGCGCATCAAATATGAATATAGTTAAAGCTCTGTAGGCGCACCTGTCTCATATAAATTGCAATAAGCTTTGTAAGCTTATTGCAATTTATATTTTATTAAAAAAAAAGCAAGAAGATCAATTTGCCATTCATTATAGAGTTTTAATATAAACTTTGGAAGCCTTCGCATATGTAATGCGGATTCATATGTATGCGGATTTTTATGTAAAATAGTTAAGTTTAACATGCTTTTCTTTAAAGAGAGAATAAAGCATTTTTAGAAATATTCTTGTTAGATAAATAATACAGCATTTTGATCTTCATTGATTTTATATTATTTTTTGATTATATAATAGCACAAAGCAAGGTTAAGAGAGTATATAAGTAATAATATAATGTGATTATACAATGATTATATATACAAATAAAATTTTTATAACGGGACGTAACACACTATCTGGAAAAAGTGTTTTCCTCGTCAGTACGCATACAAGTAGGTCGCATCGTCGTGCGATATCTGGAAAAAAAGTGTTTTTCTCGTCAGTACGCATCCAAGTAGATCGCATCGTCTTGCGCTATCTGTTAAAAAATTAGGTTCTCGAAAGTTATTGGTACCAAAATACTCCTTGTTTTTCATTATGTAAAATAACTAATATTTACCATTCAAAGTCATGATTAAATTCCAATTTGTTTGCTAATGACAGAAAAATTATTTTCGTGCAATTTAATGTTATTGAAATGTTCTTTGATATGAATGCCTAAATGTTTTTTCGTTTGACCATATGTATGACGTATTACAATGTTTACAGTCAAATTTATAAACGACTTAAGTCCTGCTATTAATGGGCAATCTATTTTTTTCACGTTTAATGTATTAAGTTTCAATGTATTAAGTTTTGTAAGTACATTATAAACAACATTAAGACTTTTATTTATTTAGATATGAAAAAATAAAATTATAACATAAAACCAAGTAATACATAATAAAGCATTATATATTACGCATAATATTAAATGCATAATATTCTGCATCTGCATGATCTGATTCATGATCTTCTTATTTATATATTTCACACATTGAGTATTATGATCAAATGATAACATGATACACGTTAAGCTATAATCTCTTGTGCAAGAGTCGGACGAGTTATAGCTGTATACATTGTGGGGCCGGTAATGAAAAGTAAAATATTGAGTCAGTAAGATAGTAGAAAAGACAGTAAGAAATTTGTAAAAAATTTTGTAAAATATTTATTAATTTTTTAATTTTTTGTAAATTGATAGTAAAAGAATGGTCTCATAACGGTTTAATTCAAGGTAAGCGAAGCTAAATGAACTTAAAACACGCACATACTTTCTTTTGTCATTCACTGTCCGGTCAAAACCCAATCCAATTTGTGTGATAAGCCGAAACCTCGTTAGCCGTCAATAAATCTATTTGAAATCTCGACGTTGCCGTTCACTTTCACTGCGTGGAGGTGGGGATGCGTGAGCGTCTTATATGCGCTTTTGAAAGTCTTAATGCTTTTAATTTTATTTTTTTCATTTTACATGCCGATACATGAAAAGATATAACACGTAGAATTATAAAATTACAATTTATTTTCAATCATATTGTACAAGTGGACGGACAAAATGCGGAACAAAATAATGCAACCGCTATTGCTAGTCTTCTTCCTCGTCTGACTGCAACGAGCCAATTGAGGCAACCTCTTCTCTTTCCAGATCGCTAGAAAAGGAAGGAGTAGATGGTGGAATGGAGAGTGGAGAACACGAAGGGGATCTCGGCGGAGAGCCGAGAACAACATCCCCATGTTCTTCCACCTCCTCATCCTCTCTTCTTCCTTCTCCATTTCCTCTTCTTTGACCTCCTGCTCCAAATTCTCTTCCTCCATCATTTCATCCCATAGCCAATATGCCGGACATTTTTTTACTATTTTACCATCTGGATTCAATACCATGATGTTTTAGCTTTTATTAGTATTAGGAGTCGATCGCTTCCAGTCTTCAATCTGCTGCGGTCTTATATACGGAGACTGCCCGAATTCTCTTACGCGAAATGGTTTGCCCCTGCTGCCATCTGTCGGCTCGCCTCGAACTGAATCGCTTTATGGCTCGCACCGCCGTACGCGTAGCGTGTGTACGATGTGGGGTGCAGTAGGAGCTGAATGTGTAATGGATCGTAGCTGCCATAGTAATATATTTATAATAATTATAATTATATATATTATATATATATATATATATAATTTATTATAATATATTATTATAAATATATATCATCATGTATTTATATATATATATATATATATAGGTGGATTGAGCCTTTCCAGGACATAAGTTAATTACCTGATTTTTTAGCATACATAGATTTACATTTACACAATCGTTACTATAGTACAGACATTTTTAAATGTTTAAAGTGAAATTTTATATAAGCGAAAATGTGTTTGCAGGACATTATGTTAGACTCGGAAATGATATTTCCAGGACATATTTAAAAAGAAATTAAATACATTTTGAATAGAATTTATATCTATAAATAACGAAAGATTGATCTCTTACTAAGATAATAGATAATAGATAATAGATAATAGATAATAGATATTCCACCTTAAGGTGGAAAGCACATAAAATTACAAGAGTGCATAACCGTAAGCATAAGAAAATTGATTGGTTCATTTTCTTATGCATATATTGTGGACCAATCAATTTCCTTATGCTTATGGTTATACGCCTATGCAATTTTATGTGCTTTCATCATTAATATTACTATGTCCATGCTTCTGCATAAGCGCATAATCATTAGCATAAGGACCATTGTCCATTTTCTTACGCATATAGTTCTGCACCTATCAATTTCCTTATACTTATGATTATGTGCCTATGCAAAAGCCTATGCTGTCAGCCTGGAAATTTACCCGGACAAGTCCCAAGGCTGGATCTGGAATAAGAGTAATAAGCTTGCCATAAGATATTGACACAGTTAAATGTAAGAAAAATAATTAAATATGATTGATTAATTTTTTTGCGGCTAAAAACTTATTACATTTATTATAAATCTAAGGCCTAAGAGTATCCAGACCAACTTGGATAAGCGGGGTATATCAATTGCATACAATGCTTATTGGCCAGCTGAAAATAAGGCCTTTTAATTCAATGTTCCGATTAGAGATTCCGTGCGCGCGCATATGCGGCTCTACGCTTGACCGTGAAGATTACAATGTAATTTCATAGTCGCGCATGTGCAAAGCCGCACATGCGCGCGCACGAAATCCCTAATCGGAACACTGCTCTAATTGGTCAATCGTGCTGGTTACAATCAATATGAATGGATGTGTGCAATCTCACTGCATGCAATTTAACCTCTCCTGGATAAGTGCAGAATGCATATATGTAAGAAAATTATCTAATCACATATGCAATTTAAATTCACGATAAAAGGAGATTAATCAATTTTCTTATGTATATGAATATGAATTCATGTAGCGGAATAGCGGAACGAGAGCAAAATCAATTATATTTCGCAGTTTTTTTTCATTATGCTCGCTATGCTCGCTTATGCTCGTCATGCTCGTGATTGATTTCTCTTTCGTTTCTCGTTACACTATTTCGTTACATAGGTTCACACTCTATGTCCTGCACCTATTAAAGTCTACCTTTAGTGATACCTACTTTAGTAATGTAAAAACTTCAAATATATTGAAGAGGCTATAACTTTAACACTAAATCGATAAATGTAGTGTTTATCTTCAATATAATGCGAAAGAACTTAGTATATGTGTATCATGTATTAATATTTTGTTGCTTATGTTCTTATATCAATAAATTGTATAATGATATTAAAGTCATATAAAGTAATATATTTCAATTGCATAAAGCTATTTTTCAATATTTTATTTACATTATTTTTAATATTTTTCAAAATTTTGACGTTTTTTGAATAAAAATTAATTCTATGTATAAATGTTAAAATTCTTCTTTCGTATATTTAGTATAATGTATACTGTTGAAATAAAATACTTTACTGACATTGCGAATGAGACAATACAATACACACAATACAGACATACAATACACAAACAATACATTCTATAGAAAAATACAATATATAATTAATTTAAATTTATTTTATTTACTCAAAAAGAAATATTCAACATGTCACTGAATCTGATTTATTTGATTCTATGTATTAACATAAATAGCACATCAGCTTTAATGCGAAACTAAATGAAACTATTATTAAACTTATAAATAAAACTATTAGTAAATTTATAAAATAATTACTTATTAATATTTTATTGATATTTTATAATATATTTTAAAAATCTATTAAATTTAAATCTCTTAAACTTAATTTATGATATATAAGTATATAACATATATAAATAGGTGGTGCACATCAGAATGTACGATTATACAAGCCACTTCAGACTAATGCGATTAGACAATTGTCCGGTGTGGTAATTATGTAACACATACGTGTTATTGTACAAGATGTGCAAATAGAACGTATAGAACAAAATCGTGAAAATCTTTAAATAAAATTACGAAAATATTGCGTTGTAGAAATAAAGAAATTAAATGAAAGCAAATGATTACATCATGAAAAGCATAAACTGCATTAAGCTGGCTTATTAACATCTTCAAAAAATAAGTTTTTTCGTTTGTCACAAGTATAAAAGCGTTCGTCAGCTCTAGGATAAAGAATTGATTACGTAACGTACAAGCAAACACCATATGTACATGACGATTAATCACAATGTTTGATCATAGCATCATGTTATCAGAAGTGCATTCATGAATCTCGTTATCTTGTTCAAGTATTTTAATTCTCATATTAAATGATTGACTTGATAATTCGATTATATTCAAAGACATGTAAAAATATGAAGCATATAACATTATAAATATGTAATAAAAACGTAGCATATGAACGTTATAAGAATTTGGAAAAATCTATTGCTTTGTATTATAATATCTTATTGCTTTATTGCTGGTTATTTATCCATGTCTTTACAACTGATGCAGATCGATTTTATAAAGAAGGATTTTTTGTAATAACTTCTTGGATTGTTTTTATAGATGGTAATTTGGCATGTTTTATGTAATCACCAAAATGTTCCATGACGATTTGTTTTTCTTCATTTGTCCATCGAACACATCTGGTACAACCATAAGGAGGAGCTATAAAAAATATTAGTAATTACATTAGTGTAATATTATTATCATATTTCTTTTATTTTTATGTATATATATATATATAAATACAATTTTATAAATTATGTTTAGATATGGCAAAATGCACGAGTATATTTGGTTAGGTTAGATATTTATATTCTATATATATATATATATATATATATATATATAATTTATATTTATATATATATGAAATATTTACGTACTATTTCGTTTCTTCGCTCTTCTACTAGTATTTTTTATTGATTTGCTACTATCATTGAGGGTACATGATTCCGTTTCAATTTCATAGGATAAACTCATGTCATTTTCTACTGAAATTTCTTCTCTTTCATAACTACTATCTGTTTCATCACTTTTGTCATTATTAATGCCTTATGCTTTTTCCAATACTTGCGACATTCGTAAAATATCTCTACTTACAACGGGTTGCCTATAAATTTCTTTATGTATTGCTACGGCATGACCCATATGTTTTGCTAAATCGGAAACATCATTTTCTGATAAATCTAATGCTACGCTTATCATAGCAACATGTTTTCTGAGACCCGTTCCACGTAGAGTCCATGGTCGTTTTGCACCACATGCTGTGGAAAATTGTCACATTAATTCGCAAGCATTTAAGTATTTGAAACAACTTTTATTGTATCCCGGAATTCCAAATAAATATAGATTTGCAGCAGGTACACGAGCTTTACTTCGATATTTTAAAATCAATTCAATACATTTCAATAATTGAGCTGATAATAATACAGGAACAGTACGCATTAATTTTCCGCGTATAGTAAATCTTACATATTTTCTTGCAATTTCTCGTGCTACATCTGACAGAAATCGGAATAAGTCTTCGTCTGTGTTTTCTGAAATTTGTATGTAATTCTTAAAATCTTTGATGAGAAGATGTTCTATTTCGCCCGCTCTACGACGATTAAATAATTGCACAGACGTAAGAGTTACTTTTGCTAATTCCAGCCAATTATTATGACAAAATGTTTCCTCTAACATTACACACAAAGCTTTACGTTTTTTATCAAGATAATTACGGAGTTTTATGATATCATCCATTGAAGGAAGTTCTGTCTTTTTACATCTTCTATTTTCTTCTTGGGCTTCTAAAGCGGCTTTATTAACACTAGTTGGGAAATCATCTATGAGAAGAGCAAGGAATTCCTCAGTGTCTTTTTTTGTTTCGTAATCTTTCTTCTTTACTTTGAGTAATCAAAAGATTTCCTATTTTTTTAAGTAAAGTTCCCATTAGTTGCGGTGTCGTTGTCACTTTATAAGTACCTGTTTTATTAAAACGCAGACATTCTGTTAACTGCTCTAATGCAATCTTCGTAAAATGTAGGATGATAAATTGATTTCATATCTGTAACTTGAACGTTTAAATCTCTCATCACTTTTAAAAAACGACCGAGATATCTAAGATGTGAGCGTATTAACTTATACTGGTATTGTTTGCGATATTTACGGCATAATCTATTACCAAACATAATAATCAATTCATCATATCGAATTAAACGTGTTATTTCATCTTCTCTAAGTGCAGGAAAAACTACTTTTCGCAGTGTTTCTTCTGCAATAGGATTAATACGTCCAATAATCGCTCTGTCCATAACTAACACAGATCTAGTTTGTTTACTACTGTAGCCTGCGCACTGTTGAAAATGGCGTCTAATGCTACTTTTCACAAAAAATCCCTTGCATTTTGCACAAGCTGTATAATCTTTTGCATCTTTTTGCTTATTTTTTTTAGGGCGCCTGACCACAATAAGTTTTCCATCATTAACATTATTATTAGTATTATAAACAAAATTGCCATTCCTTCTTATTGTTTCAATTATTTTTTTTCTTTCCAAATTATTCGGATGAAGGTCAAGGAACTTTTTAACCTCAGATTCATTGCGATGAACTGTAGCCAGGTGTCGAGCAATCTTCGATTGCATTTTGTGGCAATAGAAGCAGCAGTTTTTTTTATTGCCACCTTTAGGTCCTTCAGATGGATCGATATTAAGATTAGCGTCATCAGGACATAATACATTGCTCTTATTAATCTGTATAGATACTTCAAAGCCTGAAATATTGTGTGAATTTTTCGTTGATCTACTTGATAATTTCTTTTCATTAATTACATCAGGAAATACATCTTTGTTAGCACCTGTTTCTGTCAAGATGGAACTATGTTCAGATGGACAATACTCTGAATCCGAATTTTCTTTATATTTCGTAGAATCTAAATATTCTAGACCTAGTGAAACATTATTAGAATATATATTGAAATTATATAAAAAAATGGATGGAATAGAGTAATATTATTACTAACTTTATACTATCATAATCTTTTTGTAAATTGCTATCCTATAATATAATATATTTTACTCTATTAGTATAATATAATATATTGTATTATATATACATACATGTTTGTAGAAATATACATGTTTTATAAAAAAAATACGATTTTCATCATATCGTTTGCAAAACTTATTAAAAGTAATATAGATTAATGCTATTCAAAATTATAACAAAAAAATGAAAATAATATAATTAAAAACTTACTGTCATAATTCTGACAATAATCATTGCAGTTTTCTTCTGATAGCTCATTACTTTGTTTGTCATAACTATGCTCAGCCTCATCATTATCTATTTTATCACTAATATCTACAAAATTATCCAGAAATACTTAATATGATGCAACATAAATTTTGTTTCTTTTTCGAGATAAAAGATTAGAGTAGATTCTTCGCAATTATATGAAAAAGTTTTATAGAAACTTTTACATATTTAATGAATTTTACATATTTTATTTTCCAATACTGAGCTTTTAATAATATATACATTTAATAAGATATTTTTCATAAAATATTAGATATGAAATTTATAATCTACACTCGAGATAAAAAAGAAAATGTTTTCTTGGTACGTACTATTAGCGTGAATATCTTCTTGCATAAAATATTCATTGCTGTTATATATATTTAACGGCAAAGTAATTAATGTATCTTCTGTGTTCTTTGATATAATTTCATCACATACATTGTGAAGAACACTGACATTTTTAACACTGACTGATTCGACCGAAGAAAGTGAATTATAGCTATGGATAAAAATTATAAAATTAGTTTTTCAATGTAATTCACATGAAATGAACAATTGAGCTACTGTAAAATATGATTTCAGAAATGAAAAGCATAATTATTTAATACTTTTTATAATTATTATAAAACTAATTTTATAATAATTATTAAATAATTATGCTTTTCATGTCTTAATAATTTTTTAATACTAAAAATTTGAACAAACGAAAAACATTCCATTTCATATATTCCGTTTCATTCTGTTATTATTTTATCATAAACTTGATTCTATACATATACATAGATAATTATCATATAGCATTTGCAAAACTAAATGAATAATTATTAAATGTAAATAAATATTACCTATCACATGTTGATCGACTATCACGAATTAATCGTATCTTTAGTGGTTGTATCTTTTTCACACTCTTTACATTAATGGATTGTTTGTTTAAGAGTTTATTTTTAATTGTTTTCTTCACTTTTTGTGTTGGTGAATCTAAAGTACAAGCTGAAACAAATTTATATATTATATATTATATATATTGTACATGTAAAGATTATCAAACTGCAAGATGCAACTGCAACACATGCATTTTAGAAAAAGCAATGTATAGATAACACTCTTAGCAAATCAAATAAATAGAGAAAGATATAGAAAAATAGAGACATAAAAAGTTATTCTCAATATTTTATCCAATTTCATATGTATATCTATTAGATATTCTTAGAAATTTATAAAACACACATACATACACATATATGTATATATAAATACATATGTATTTAAATAAATTAATATAATATATTTAAAAAATTTTATGACATAATATAAAATTTTATGATATAATATAAAGTTGTTCAAATTTGTACAGAGAAATTTCTTTATATTATGAAAATTTTCTCATAAACATTTTGTACAGAATTATGCTATAAGAATATCATAATGAAAAAAAATGTTAAAAACTTAATATATAAGGTACAACTAGAGTCTCAAGATTTTCAAATACATGCAAAGATCGATTTCTTAGACCGATACATTATATTGAAATGTTACTTTTATATTTTCAATTAACAAGTAATTTATTATTCCTTTATACAAACAAAATTATGTTACTTAAAAATGAAAACGTAACAAATATAATCTTCAGATTCTCTTTAGATGCATTAGTAAATTTAGATTGAAATATAAATTCATCAATAAAAAAACAATTTTAAATATAAATTTCTACAAAAATAGTTTTATTTAATTTTAACGAAATTTAATTAAAAATAAATATAATTTGTTAAATTATTCTGCATATTATTTTAAATTTTACTACTTATTTTAATATTTATTATACAACAAAAAGAATAATAACATAAAAGAACAAAAATTTTTTTCTATTTAATTCTATATATTGAAAATTTATTCTAGCAAGCAAAAATTTAAAAAATAGAAACAAACAGTTAGATATAAGCAAGCTTTTTTGTGAAAGATGATTTTGATGTATTCATTTAATTCTTGATTACTATCGATATTTCACCATTATGTGTAATCACACATGAGAAAGATGTACATCAATGTTCTATAGCTCCTTGAGTCTTTTCTTGCAAAAATGTGTCTAAATATTTCCCAAAATTCGTGGACCATTGTCATGCCTCCTTCTCTAATATTAACTTGGGATAAAAATGTAAAATATGTTAATTTTTTACATTATGCATTTAGTCTAATATAATTTATATAATATTGTGTAACATAAAATAATATAAGATTAATAGCAATTCAATCAATTATTTATAATTTTTTATAAACATAAGTGATTAATAAATGGAACAATGATATTTTGAACAATGCAATAAATATAAATTGAACAATGGGCTGTTCTTCCGAAAGCGGCCGCGCTCCGATTTTCTTCAAATTTTGTAAATAGCTTCCATTTGGATAGAAAAGAAGTATATTAAAAGGATTTTTGGCGACTCAAAGGTTAAGCCACTTTTTAAATTATTTTTTGTATTTTAAGAACATACTGTTTTTACGCGATTAGGAAGAGGCGCGGAGCGCGCCCTCGGAGCGGGGAAGGCGATAGGGCGCGCTTAGCGCCTCGTTAGCCGCCTTCCCCGCGGAGAGGGGTCGGGCGGCACTGTCGGTAACGTAGCCCAATGTCTATCGCCCAAAGTAGTTATTTTTTTTTATATAAAGTTATATAAAATCATGTAATTAGGATAGTTCCAGTGTAATCTTAAAAAATTAATATCTCGCTTCGCGTGGCAGAGCGACGATTTTGTTAGAGGAAAAAGGTTCTTTGAAGGTCTTGTTTTGCTCCACTCCTCCCGCGCTCACTTCGCGCTAGAGCTGCCAATTTTGAGACGCTGCCTCATACGCATACATAGAACGAGACGTGTATGGTTGTGTACGTGTGCCGCTGTGTGGCGCGCCGAGCGGTATATGTACACGGCTAACAGGTCGTTCTATGTGTGCGTATGAGGCAACGTTTCGGAATTGGCAGCTGTGAATTCCGCGCGTGTGTGTGTGGCTACACTTTCTCGATAATAACTTGCGCACAATGTAAACAATATGCATATTTTCAATATAATACACAGCTAAGTCAAGAACAAGAGTTATTTTGGCTTGTAGTTAGGAGATAGTTGAGTTATAACGAGTGCTTTGTACAGATGTATATTCAACGAAGTTTAAAATGTCGAATCGTATAAATTTATTTTTTCTTATGAAGAAGTTAAGTGACTTTCAAACAACAATTGAGTGGCTTAGAGAAATAGAATTAATTCCTACTGAAAAATGGTGAAAAATTTTTTGTTTATAATTTATAATAAATAATGAGCGATGGTTAAAACTTTTAAATACTTATTTAGAATGACATTTATGTTAATATATGTCAAAGTAAACATCATCAAAACGTTGTATATTAAAATATACAGAAAATACAAAAAATAATTTAAAAAGTGTGTTAACCTTTGAGTCGCCAAAAATCCTTTTAATATACTTCTTTTCTATCCAAATGGAAGCTATTTACAAAATTTGAAGAAAATCGGAGCGCGGCCGTTTTCGGAAGAATCGCCGAACAATGATATTTTGAACAATGCAATAGTATATCATGATTAAAGATTATTATTTTATTTTGATTAATTTTGAACATATACGTAAATACATTTCTAAAAGATAAAAAAATCATAAATTCTGTACGTTATATTCTAATTTAAAACATAATAAATTATGGATAATATAATTAATTAATTAAAATTTTTTGTATTATCTATATACTTACCTTGAACTGTCTGTCGATTTACTGAAGTTTCAGTAAATCGTGTTCTATACTGAAACTTCAGTAAATCGTGTTCTATCCATATTGCGTGTTCTATCCATATTATGTACATGTTCTTTCATAATATTCGTAAGTAGAATATGTGGCATATTGCGTGTGATATAATCCCATTTACCTAATTGAATTAATACATTTATACGTAATTAATACAATTTATACGTAATTAATACAATCACACAAATATAAAAATGTATTTCTTTAAATGTATTTCTTCCTAAATATCAGGAAAGATAAAGATAAATTTTATACATATGAAATTAACTATTTATATATACACACAATTATATATACATTGTAAAATTATTTGTGTTAATTTAGAATAATAAAATAAGAAGTAAAAATTTATATAAGAAAAGTTACAATTATAAAATATTTATATAGAATCGCGAATAATGGAGTATGATTGAAATAGGAAATGAATGAAAATTATATCAGAAATATTAAATATTTTCAATATTTTCGATATAATTTTCATTTACTTCCTAACCTATTCATAACCTATTGGTTATACCTGATAATAAAGACATAGTTGAACTATTCTTCTTTTTCTTTGATTTTGACAAAGAACATCATGGATAAATAAAAGTCCCGGTCAGAAATAAGTTCTACGAATCCTTTACAAGTACGACACGACAATGTTTTACAACTTTTACATAGCAGTCAAAGAACACGTGCGGTAACGTGTTTGCATACACCGTTTCTGTCTACGCACGATCGACTGATAATGAACGGTCAAAATGTAAATGCACAGTCTAACCACAGATAAGAAAATATAGAGACTGAATATTAGTATGAATTTTTGTATTTATGATCGCGATTCTTATATGCGAGTCAAATGAAAGAAAAATCTGTCCATTCGTAATAAATCAGCTGTGAAGACTTCAGTAACGAATTCTTTTCCTTTGACATGGAGACATCGTAGTTAATAAAAGCTCTGGTCAAAAACATGTTTTACGTATCTTTTTTTCAGTTGACGAATCTACTTATTACGACTCTTACAAAGCAGACAAAGCATACGCGCGGTAACATGTTTGTACACGTCCGTTCGTATGTTGTTCATTCCCACCGACAATTAACAGCCTGTACATATTATTCAGATTGTTAACGAAATAGAATAGTAACTAATGGAATATGAAATAATATCAAAATCTACATTAAATAAACATAATAAGGTTTATATAATTTATGTTTATGAGCATAAATACCATAAAAAAATGTAGAAAACATATATAAACTTCAATAAGCGCTCTACGTTGTATATAATAAATAATAATCAGTACTGATTGTGCGAATTCGCGCTATAACGCACTAATGTATATTAATGGTTACTACACATATAGTAAGTATAAATAAAAAAGGATAAATATTTTAAGTAATTAAAATTCACTTTAGATATATTTTCTTAAGCATATATTACTTCATTATAAAAGCATTTATATATTGTAATTGCATTTAGATATTTCATATTTAAATCTTTAATATACATTAATGCGGTATAGTGAATTTGCTGTAGATCTGCATAAATCGATCGTCATCTTATGTGCGTAGAAAGATTTCGCCTGACGCGCGGTAAAATGATACAACGCTGAGACATCTAATGAGAGTACGACTTTCGCAAGAAAGCTTTAAGGCCTTGGCATACTAAAATATGTAAACAGTAAAACGTAAGCAATAAAGACTTTTGCACGTGCAAAACTTTTAGTTATAATTATAAGATCGTAAGAAAACTAACAAATCATATTCATCTTAGAGGTGTGCCCGAATTTATCGCAAGTTTGGCAAGCCCTTCTAGGCTTATTTTCGAGATTTCTTTGCTCATTTTGTTTCTTCCAGCAATTATTGGCGGAATGCCCTAGTTTATCGCACCACTGACAGATTACAGAGATTTTATTGGGTTGACTATTAATATTTTGTCGACAGGTTTTTGCATTATGTCCTGATTTTGAACATAATTGACAGGTGACAGCTTTTTCCTGTATTACGTTTAGCGTTTGTCGAGCTTGAGGATCGCGAAACCGACATTTGTCAGCACCGTGCCCTCGTTTTTTACAAATCTGACATTAATATTTCTGTGCCTAGATCAGATTTTTGGTGATTTTGTAGTGAAAATTGAGAGAGTTTTCGACAATTATTTGCTACATGCCCTTCTTTGAGGCAGATTTGGCATGTCTCTCGCAAACGATTAATAGGCAATATTTTTGTTTTGCTTGAGTCGCTGCTCTGTCCCTGCCGTAAATCTGTCATTACCCGCAGTTCTCTTTCTATCCTTAAGGCGTCGGCGACCGTTTCTTATACATCTAAATCTCTCGCTATTCTTTGTTCTATTTCGGGCTTAAGTCCTCTTATGAAACATTTACTCATGTCTTTTTCTAACGATGTTTTAGTAGCTTGATCCGGTAATGTATTTCCGGGTCCTCTATACGCCTCTAATATCTGTTTCCCTAAAATCTTGACGCGGTTAGCGTAAGTAACTACGTCCTCGTCATTTTTCTGGTAAATACATCCTACTTCTCCTTGGAGTTGATAAACGGTCTTTACCGGCCCATAAATTTGTTTTAAATAGGCGGTTAGTTGTGATACCTTATCGAAATCTTGATCTTGAATCGTTCTGCGTGCTTCCCCTACTATTCTAGTTCTTAAAATTTTAGTAAATTGTGGTTCGGCTTCTTTAGGAAGCATCGATTTTGCTTCCTCGCATCCCTCAATAAAATAATTGAGCGGAATGTTGCTGCCATCGAAGAAGGGGACAGCGTCGACCGCATATTTTAATGTGGCGAAAGGATTTTGTTGCGCCATAGTTATAGGGTTTTCGAAATTATCGCTATCAGCTATTTTACTTATGCTAGCGTTAGCGGCGGTTGGTTCGGAATCGTCGGAAGACGACTCGGGCGAATTAGCAATTAGCGTATTGTCAGTTAAATTAGAAGAATTTTCTTCAATAAATTGGACTTGTTTAGATGTTGCTTTAGATGTAGATGTGTGTAGAGGAGTAGAAATAGATCGAATGTTTTTTGGTTTGTTATATCGCTCTAATGTAGTTTTATAAAGATCTTCTACCTCGTCTTTATTGACTTTACTTCGAGTCCCGTCACTCATTCCGGTTTCCAAGATCGCACATTTCAATCCCGGATGAGCCTCCAAATTTTTATAAGTATGTTACGTCCAGACCCTTGAAAGGTCGGGCCATCTGGAAAAACGCAACCTACTTACCCGGTGACACACTTTCGGGCGTGTGTAAGGATCGGGTCGAGCGCAGTGTGAGGGGCCTGACACAGGTCAGTGACTACAATGGTCCCTTTAACTCTGTGCGAGTAAAGGCTGTTGCGCTCGTCGGTCTCTTTTCGGTAAGAGAATCAAATCTCTTTTACACGGGACGAGACCTTGTGCAATCTTGGGAATCCGGGAAAATGACTGGGTTAAGTAAAAAATAAATTTTTCTTTTAAATATGTATATATATATCGAATTTATTCAAGATTTCATTATAAAAATTTTCCTTGACTGAGAATGCATGTGTGTGTGTGTTGTATTTGTGAGTGTGTGTGTGTGTGTGTGTGTGTGTGTGTGTGTGTGTGTGTGTGTCTAATCTCGCGGGTGTTACATAAGTGCGGAGGTCATCAACCAAGATAAATGAGGGGAATTCTAAATTTACTGAATCTTGGCTGGAATTTACAATTGCTTAATTTTTCTTTATTCTATTTCTATTCTGTGGGGAAAAGATCTGTGAAGAAGGCTTAAGGAGGGGGTAAAAGGTCAAGAGTCATCAAACTGGATGGTGGATGGAGGAAATTTTCTTAACAGGGCTTGGATGGGAACGACCAGGGGTAGGTGTGAGCCAGGGAGAAATCAAGGAATAATTGTGTCGGGAGGCTAAATAAGGAGTGGATAAATAATGTAGGAAGTCTTCGTGGTTGACGTCACCTGGTCCCACAGAAAAGGATCCTTCTAAATAGGGAGCTCGAGGAGAGGGAACTGGGATATAAAATAATTTAAAAGTTCAGCACGGGAGGGGGAAGGAGGTTCCGAAGGGTGTTGTGAAGGGGGGTCTGAATCATAGGGGTTCTCATCGAAATCGGGAAGATCTCTTGCGAAATCTTCCGAATCTTCGGGGAACTCTGAGGACTCCGAAGGGATGGAAGGGGATAGAGGTAATTACAGGTATGGGGGACGGAGACCGAGGCTCTAGTGAAGATGCGGGAGACGGGGAAGGAGAAGGTTCTAGTAAAATCGGGGTAGGAGATCTGGGGGGGGTGACCCTGTCAAGGATGGTGGGGCCGGGACAGGTGTACCGGGGAAGAAAGAGGAATGTTCTGGAGAGGAGATAGGGGAATAATTAGGTGCAGGGATTGAAGGAGATTTGTTGTTGTGCGTGTGTTATTTGGCGTATTAATGTTTGTATTAATGCTATAGTTAGCTGGACTGCCGGCGATCGATTCGGATATAATTTGAGCCAGCCCTTCTCTTAATCGTCTGTTCCGCCGATTCCGCCAACGCTTTATGTTTGACCGCGAATTACGGGGCGACACTAATAGAATTAAAGGTACGCGATTTTAGAGACAGTAATTATTGAGAAAAACGGATGGTTAATTAGGGTTTTTAGGGTCTCTATTGAGAAAGGATCCCTGAGATTTAATTACCGTTTCATTCTTTTAATTTGAAATATATTCGGTGATAGGATTTGAAAAATGAATATATATATATATATATATATATATATATATATACATATACGTTTCATTTTTACATTCGAAATTATCCCGGGAAAATTTCGACAAAATGTTTTGTTCAATAAAATATCATTGGTTTGACCTTCAAGAGTCATTTGAAGGTCACGAACACTTCAATTTTTAAACGGAACACTCAATATATTTTGCACAGCTTGTTTGGTTTCCAAAACACTATAATAAGTGCCTTGCAGTTTTGAGTCAGAGTTGAAATAATTTCTTAATTTTATAAACCGTAAAATCTAAAATATTCATTTTCTTATCCCTCTTAATACTTTTATGTACAAATAATGAGATCAATTAAGAAAACACATAGGTTGTTTCTAAGAAAAAATATGTAATTTGCAATTAACAATTCCATATTTTTTCTTAAAAATAACTATGTATTTTCTTTACATCAATTGATTCCTCTCATTATTTTGTACGTAAAAGTATTAAGATAAGATAATCGAAAATGAATATTTTACAAGATATTTTACGGTTTATGTAGAATTAAGAAATTATTTCAAGCCTCATAACTCAAAAAGTACTTAACGAAAAGGCACTTAATTATAGTGTTTTGGAAAGCTCTCGAAATAAGCTACAAGAATGTGCAAAAATATATAGGGTATTCTATTTAAAAAAATTGAAGTGACCTTCACGTGACCTTCAAATGACTCTTGAAGGTCAAACCAATGATACCATCTTATGGCCCCCTCGAAACCAAACAACTTTTGTCTGAAATATTTTTCTCTCCCGGGCTTGGTTTTCGAGATATTCGATTGGTCGGATTAAAATGAAACACTCTGTATATAATGGGATGGGTTTAAGCATCTTGGGGAAGTAGGAGATTTATTCGCGAATTCCAATGCTGAAATCCAGAACGAATAATTAAAGGGAATATTCGTGAATTCCAGTTCTGAAATCCCGAACGAATAATTAAAGGAAATATTCGTGAATTCCAATCGTGAAATCCAGGACGAATATATAATAAGGAAATATTCGTGGATTCCAATGCTGAAATCCAGAACGAATAATTAAAGGAAATATTCGTGAATTCCAATAGTGAAATCCAGAACAAATATATAAAGGAAATATTCGTGAATTCCAGTCTTGAAATCCAGAACGAATATATAAAGGAAATATTCGTGAATTCCAATCTTGAAATCCAGAACGAATATATAATAAGGAAATATTCGTGGATTCCAATCTTGAAATCCTGAACGAATATATAATAAGGAAATATTCGTGGATTCCAATGCTGAAATCCAGAACGGATAAATAGGAGTTATACGGAGAGGTGAATTGAATGGTTGAGAATAAGTTATTGCTAATGATTAACTCAAAGATCGTTTCGGAATAGTCAATCAAACGGAAAAGGGAAATAGAGATCGTGAAAAATTTTAACTTACTACTTTGGAATGAGTTCGAGATAAGTTTGATTCAGCCCGGAGTGTGAGTTCCGCAAGGCCGCAAGGAGGTGGTGGGTTGCGAAAATCTGCACTGTCTCGAAGAGTCCAGAGTGGACACCACTATCACTTTAACTAACGTTAATTTTTGGTGTACCAAAAATCAAGTTCAAAACTGTATGTGGAAGAGTTCACGGAAAAACTCTTATAGAAAACTGCGTTAAAAACTGTGTAAAGAACTGAGGAAAATCTCTGTTAAAACTGTGTAAAGAACTGAGGAAAATCTCTATTAAAACTGTGTAAAGAACTGAGGAAAATCTCTGTTAAAACTGCGTTAAAAACTGTGTAAAGAACTGAGGAAAATCTCTGTTAAAACTGTGTTAAAAACTGTGTAAAGAACTGAGGAATATCTCTGTTAAAACTGCGTTAAAAACTGTGTAAAGAACTGAGGAAAATCTCTGTTAAAACTGCGTTAAAAACTATGTAAAGAACTGAGGAAAATCTCTGTTAAAACTGTGTTTCCGCGCTTTCAGCTCGCTAGTTTTAAAGTTTTTGCTCCTCCTCCCTTCTGGATGGTGGGACTCCTTTTTTATCGAATCAAATAATTTCTATTACTCCCTTCTTAGGATCAAGGAGTTCGATTTTTAGGAAGAGGGAGTGTCTTGAGATTCTAATTGGTTAAGCCCTTTTGCGCGAGATTTTAGCCTCATCCAGCAGAGAGTGGGAGCGAGCTGGTTACCTTATCGTTTAATTAGGTGACGATTTAGAGAACGTTTGAGAGTGGTCTGTTGATCGAGCGCACGTCCGGTATTAATTTCAGAGAGCTTGCTTATATTTGCTTTTGGTCAAACTCTAGAGGATCACAGGATCTTTGTTTAAAAATCACTGAGATGGATAAATCATAGGAAGAGATAAGAGTGGTTTTAGTTTCCTATGATTTCGAGTCTCGTGATTTATGAGTTTATTTTAGCGCTTTCTCGACTGGCCATTCTCAGTATTAGAATAATTGATTATTTTATGCGGGTTAGGTTTCATTTTCCTATCCGCTATTATTCCGAGAAAGAGTTGCTTATTCTTTGAATCCGATCTTTAATTTCTTCTATAATAACGTTTCGAAGAAAGAAAAGAATCGTGGAGTCCAACGGATGTAACTATATATATATATATATATATATATATATATATTATATATACATATATATATGATATATATATGTATATATATAGTAAATTTTATACATGTGTGTGTGTGTGTGTGCGTGCGTGCGTGCGGGGGTGCGTGCGTGCGTGTGTGTGTGTGTGTATGTGTGTGCGTATCTGTGTGTGTGAGTTCCTTATTAAAAATTAACCTACTTTGAACTCTCTATATAGCGTAGAAGTTTGTAACATGTATTCATAGCCTCTGTGAAGATGGCACCGCATTTTTAAAAATCGAAAGTTTTAGCGAGAGTTCCGTTTGCACCCCATACAGTTCTACAGTTCCTGATAGGTTTTAGAAATAATTCCGGCAAAATATCATAAAAAATGACATTTTGAAAATATGAGATGCTAACTTCCCGTGGCACCGCAACATGCGAAAATGAC
>JAPIVC010000663.1:0-43279 GCA_030586385.1 Camponotus fellah | reverse complement strand
GTTATTTTATTTTGTACGAACGACCGGAACGGTCGTAATGTCAGGCTAGCCGACTGTAGGCAATGTATTATAACGGTAGGCCATGTATTATAATATTATTGTTTTCTTTCATCTCCGCGCACAACCAGCGAGTTGCCCTTGATGTTGCTAGCGGTAGCTAGATAGGAATAGACGCGTGTTGCGAGAGAGTTGTTGAAGTGTGCTCGCCACGTACACACAGCGCGTTTATACTCAGTCTCAATAAAGATCTTTTAAAGAATCGAGAAGATCCTGATTACGCCCTAAACAGACCAGGAGAATCCTCCTACTCTATCAATTATTTTAATATCAAAAAGACGCGAGCAACAAATTCTTTTAGTTAATTTATGTTATATTAATGCGCCGAAAAAGTGTCGATTTTTAATAGCTTAAAACGAGCAAATTCAGTCTTTTATACATTTCGATATATTATATTGCCTACAGATTATTTTGATATCAAAAACATGCAAGCAACAAATTCTTTTAGTTAATTTATGTTATATTAATGCGCGCCGTACAGGCTTCGCGCCTAGAAAGTGTCGGTTTTTAATAGTTTAAAATGGAGCAACAAATTCAGTCTTATATATTTCGATAGTATATTGCCTATTAATTATTTTTATACCAAAAAGACGCGAGCAACAAATTCTTTTACTTATTTTTCTCTTGTACAAATGAGCGGCATCGCTTGGTGATATTTATGGTATGTTGGTTTTAATTAAATAACACAATTTTTACAAAATGTTTTTACATGATTTTGAAGCAACAAAATAGCAACAAATTCTAGCGTAATTAATTTTTTAATTGGAGCATTTTATATATTTCTTTCATTATGGTGGGGCTAGCTTAATGTCAAATTGCCTCCCCCCCCACTAAACGTAATTTTCTGCTAAATGGTTTAAACAACAAAATTCAGACTACTGCAACAAATTAGCACATAATTAGCACTAAATTATTTAATAGATAAGATTTTGTTTGGCGTTGGTGGGGGGACCAGCTTAATATGGGTCGCATCGGAACAGGTTTTTTGCAAACAAAATAGCTCTCGCGGTACCTTCCCCTTTTCCCTAATATAATAAGTGCGAGAAGGATGACGCAAAGGTAAGTGAGTAATAGCGCAAGACAACGCGTGCGAGAAAATTTGTTTATATTATAAATTCTTCTTTTCTAAATAACAAAAAAGAAAAAAACAAATTATAACATTTTTATATTTCGAAGCGATAAAATAACAAAATCTTGGGGAAAAAATTCTTAGTGTACGAATATTTTTTACACCCTCTGTATATATTGATTATAAGCGATCCCTTCATGATCTTTCTCTACGCCGGATATAAACAATATGAATAGTGGTATTTGAAGAGGATGAGATCTTGAAACTCAGAAACATTCCCTTTTTTTTAGAACGAATTGCAACGTATCAGCGCCGATATTCGGCTGCTTTGCGCCAATATTTGGCTGCTTTGCGCCCCTTGCCTCCCTCCCTCATTCATATTAGCAAAGGTGATAAATAAAGGCGCCAATTCTTTCTGAAATGTAAATAAATGATTATTATGATACAACATACTTATTTAAACACAAACATAAGAAGGGATCAAAGTTTTTTCCAAAAAGGAATTACTAAATATTATGTATCGAACATGAAGATAAAGATTTATATGAAATACATAAGGAGGATTGAAGCGCATTAAGTCATTGTGATTTGAACGCATCGACACGTCGGTTGTAGGAGAGTATAATGTCCTGTTAGAAAGATTTTTGCGCGATTTCATGTTCAAGATAGCGAACGGTATTATCATGTGCAAAAATCAAGTCGTGCAAGTGCTCCGTAGAAAACTGTGACTAGTGTTTTAAAAAGTATGAAAAAGACATGAAAATGAAAAATATCGAGCAGACTGAACGCGTTCTGATGGAGGGATTTCGCTAAATTGCCACGTTGGGCGAGTATTTTGCATGTCTGCAGCGTTGCGAGGAATTGATCAAAGAGAACGAAGAACAAAGTTGGGTCAAGCGTCCGCGACTCTCAACTGGATGTAGACAATCTCTGGTGGCTCGCGCGACTCGGAGGTGCAAAAACTCGATTGCAGAGACGGTTTATTTCCAGTAATGGTGATTACAGCGATGACAATAACGCGGAAAGACTCGTTTGGCGAGAGATTGATACCGCGTTCGATAGACGTATCGACGGGTGCGATGATAAACTATAATTACATTGAACCGCGTCAATTTCTCGATAATGCCAAAGATATTGTGATAGAACATGTGCTCTAAAAAAACACAACAGTGTAAAAATGAACACAATATTCAATGGTGAATTTGTATCGAGTGATAAACACGCGAATAAAAGTATAAACATGTAGAACATGAGAAACTGTGAACTCTTTCGCACATCCGACTTACGCGAGTGGTACGAGCATCGCGTTATCGATCCCATCCTAGTGTCTCTGGAAGAATTTCAGGAACGTGACAGCGAGTGGGCTTTGTCGCGAATACTTAATTTAACTGTAAATATGAACAACTATAATTCAATGCGTGCGGGATGTCACATCAAATTGCTGCGAAAAATTATAATGAAAAGAGCGATGGTTAACGTACAGTCTAAAGACAATGCATGTTTCGCGTGGGCATTGGTCGCCGCTCTGTATCCCGCAAAAAATTACGCGGAACGAGAATCCTCATACCCGCACTACACAACAGTGCTGAATCTCCAGAACATTGAGTTTCTAGTGACTGTGAACCAAATAAAAAATTTTGAACTTGTTAATGACATTTCTATAAATGTGTACGGCATCGAAGACAAGAACATTGTTCCACTACGACTGACAGAGCAGAAGCGGGATAAACATGTGAATCTGCTATACGTAGAAGACGACAACAACGTCGGACATTTTGCGTGGATAAAAAATTTATCCCGGCTCGTGAGCTCGCAATTGAGCAAAAAAGATCACAAGAAATATATCTGTGACGGGTAAGTTTAATTTATATAATTCAAATAATTATAATTTATATAACAAATTGTTCAAATCTTAAAAAAATTTTTTTCTTTTACAGATGCCTGCATTATTTTAGTTCAGACGCCAAGTTGCAGTCACATACGGTCGACTGTCGTGAGATGAATGACTATCCGATTGCCGAGCGATAAAGACAAGTGGCTCAAATTCAATAACTTCAATCGAAAGGAGCGGATTCCATTCGTCGTGTATGCCGATTTGGAATGCGTTTTGGCCAAGACGGAGGAAAAAAAATTGTACCAACATCATAGGGTATTTAGTATAGCTTACTATTATATATACTGTGACAGTTAATTTTTATAATGGGCAAGAAATTAATTATGACCGATGTTATAGGCCCACAGCACATCTTCGGCGTGATTCTTACTAAAATGTATCTCCGAAAGTTTTGGGCGTTAGGTGCGATAATTCGCACCATTCTAAGATAATTCTCGATATTAACCGTACACGTAAAAATCTGCAAGCTCTCGAAAATATCGCGACGGACGCTCGGCTAGCCCTGTCTCGGAAATGGTAGAAGGACGGTCCGTTTTAATAACGAACAAGGAAGGATCAAGAATACAAGGCTGCAATTAAAACAGGATGTTAGTATAACAAAGATGAATATATTTAACAGATAATGTTCGATACAAGACAGATTTACGTTTTATGATTAGATGTTGATTATAGCAAATCTTTCACCGGCAGCGACGGGCCGGTTTTCGAACATGATCATCGCGATATCACGTGTATCTCGGTAGAAAAAGCAACGTAAAAAAAGTCTTGGAATTTTATGCAAACAAGACGTCATAGGGCCTCGGCAGCCACAAATTCAGGTTGAATTATTAATAAGGAATACCGCGATGATCTAGTTCTATTATTGACATCCGTCTGGTATAAGCCAAAAATATTAAATAAAGAAGGTAGATAAATTTGCCAAGCGCGATATTAACAGAATTGATTATTAACGTGAATCGATAAATGTAAATTCTGAGCGATAATACAAGCATAACTGGCAAAATAATTACACAATATAAATGATCGGACATAAACGCGAACAATTAACGGTATTAAAATATCGGAAACACAAACAATAGACCGTAATAAAGTATTGAACGATTCATGGCGCAGAGATACGCGAGTCGATGGCAACGCAACCGTTGGCTATCGAATATCGCAATCGTCTTTGTGTGAGTTCGTTAATCGGGAATCGGCTAATGTAAAACTTCTAAACAACAACAATACTTATAATAAAATTACAATAAATTTGACTATCGGCGCTTGACCGGGAGAGAGGGCTTAATATTATTGTAGCTCGAACAAAGTATGTCGGCCGGTCGTCGCACTCTACTGCGCAATTATCGAAAACGCGAATAAAGGATTTCAAGACGGCAGCAATTCGGCACGGACTCTGTTCGAGTTAATTCTACCTAATACATAACGATAAAACAGCCTGAGGAGGTCGACGCTTATCTCACCAATGATTCCTAGAGATCCTAAGCGCTCTCGGCATTTATACACGAAATCGATAATCTTGGGCCGTCGTGTTCTTACGCTGGTCCGCCGAACAGTAACGAGCGGAAGGCTTGTCGGAATCATGCCGGCAAATATTAATTCGTAACTAGGCCACTTGTGGCGCTTCCGCAACCCTCAGTATCATCGCGGGTCTCAAATATTCCTGCGGCCTTCACGGCCGTATTTGCGCCTATCGCACCCTGTTTCCTCCGAATTTCCTGAGTTCTTCCACTATACAGCACTTCCACTACAGTTCGGTGTGAGGTTTCTTTCCGGTAGCTGCTCGCCGTTAATTTTATGGTCTCTCGATAGCGCTGAATTCGGCCGAGCTGGCTCCGTTTTCGGGATCCCCGTTATTGTTCCTCGTACCTGCTAGGCATATGGAGATTTACAGGGATGGCAGTGATAATCTTAAATCGATGTTTCAATTTATAAAAGCGGATATGGATACTTAGCTCGATGTTCTCTTCCTAATCGGCGCTTCCGCTCGTCCCGAACTCCTTTTAGCCTGGTCTTATGCATCGGGTCGAGTCACCGGATGAGATTCCGCTAGCGTCCTCCCTCACATTCGCTTAATCCTATTCTTAGTATTTTGCAAATAAACAATTCTACGCAAGGGAGGCAAGCCTACCGTCGCCTCCAATGTTCGCTCTCTCTCTCCCTAAATCAGGGAAAAACGAGGACCCAAAAGTATTCCTGGGTCGGATCTCGCAATCCTTGTGACGGATCGCCAAGTGTCACGTCACAATGCATTGCTCGTACGACGAATCTTTATCGGCGTATCATTCGCGTCGTAGCGCCGATTGTATAGCATGGTTCGTCAAAAATCTTAAAAATTTAGTGTTACGTATAAAGAATATTTTATCGACTAATGTCTCCACGGTAGATTTGACGTTCGAAGAGCAGAAAAAATTTTATCATGCTACTCAATGTCACATATGCGAAAAACCGTTCGCGCAAGACGATGCACGCGATCATTGCCATCTAACCGGACAATACAAAGGTCGCGCATTCAAATTGTAATTTAAATTATAAAGAATCTTTTTGTATTCCCATAGTCTTTCAATTTATCCGGTTATGATGCACATTTTATTATCGAGGATATAACTATGGCGTTCGAAGGGAAAGTCGAATTACTACTAATAACGAAAGAAAAAATATATATCATTTACCAAAAATATTATCTTTAAGGAAAACAATTGGAAAAATCAAGTAAAATTACGTTTTATCGATTCATACAAATTTCTTGCATCGAGTCTCAACAAATTGGCATTCATTTTTAGATAAAGATAAGCTCAAAATTTTAAAATCAGAATTTCAAAATTTATCAACCGAAAATTTCAATTTATTAACGGAAGGGCGTCTTTCCATACGAGTACATCGACTCTGTGAACAAGTTGCAAGATATATGTTTATCACCGCGCGAATCATTTTACAGTTCCTTGACTGGTGAAATTATATCAGAGAGTGATTACGCGCATGCCGAGAACATCTGGTGATTCTCCATTCGAACGCTGGGCGAATATAGCGATTTATGAAAATTGATGTCTTGTTGTTAGCCGATATTTTTGAAAATTTTCGTGATAAATGTATCGAAAGTTATGGACTTGACCCCACGTATTATCATATTTTTCTCGGATACACGTAGGACGCCATATTGAAAACATACGAAAATTACGTTTGAGCTTACAAATATCGACATGGTCATGTTTATTGATCGTGGTACTATACGTGGCGATCTAAGTCAATGTTCCAATAGATACGCTCGTGCTAATAACAAGTACATGCAAGAATCGTACGATCCATCGAAATTATCATCGCACTTGATGTATTTTGATGTAAATAACTCATACGAATGGGCAATGTGTCAACCGTTGCCCTATACCGATTTTCAATGGGTCGAAGACGTGTCGAATTTTGACGTATCGTCTATCACTAGCACTAGATTCCTTTACAGGCTATATCCTCGAAGTCGATCTCGAATATCCAACATCTTCACGATACGCATATTGACCTTCCGTTTTGTCCGACACGTGATAAGCCGCCCGGCAAGCGACAAGACAAGCTCCTCGCAACGTTATACGATAAGAAATGTTACGTGATACATGAACGTAATCTACAGTGTACGCGACACGGCCTTCGTGTAACAAAAATACATAGAATTTTACAGTTTTTTCAATCTCCATGGCTTCGCAGTTATATTGAATTAAATACACAGTTTAGAACGTTGGCTAAAAACGATTTCGAAAATAATTTATACAAATTAATGAACAACGCGGTATTTGGTAAAATAATGGAAAATGTGCGTAATCATGTTAATGTAAAATTATTAACAAAGTGGAACGGACGATATGGTGCAGAGGCAATGATCGCAAAACCAAATTTCCACAGCAGAAGCGTCTTTTCGGAAAACGTAATCACTGTTGAATTGTGCAAATTCGAGGTAAAATTCAATAAACCAATTTACGTGGGTATGTGTATACTCGACATATCCAAGACATGTTTGTACAAATTTCATCACGATATGTGTCTTTCCTGTATCCTGTATAAATGTACGGTGAGATCACCGACACGGATAATTTCATATACCACATTGAATGCGCGGATGTTTATGAGAACATGAAGCGCGATATCGCCAGATTTGACAGAGCGATTATGCGGTGGACAAAGCGTACGATATACCGCTTGTAAATAAAAAGGTACCGGGTCGGAAGGACGAAAACAATGGTGCCATAATGACGAATTCGTCGGGCTCAGGGCAAAGATGTACGCGTTACGAGTAGACGGAAAAAGAGGATACTAAAAAAGTTAAAGGTGTCAAGAGCAACGATGTCGCGAGAACGATAATGTTTGACGATTACACGCGGTGTTTAAACGAAGAGATCGAAATAACGCGCCAGCAGTCATGTATACGATCGAAATTACATCAAGTGTATACTGTTCGCGAGACGAAAATTGCTTTGAGTACGACGATAAGCGGTATATCGTATCCGAAACCACAGATACATTACCGTGGGGACATTATAGGATATCATTGTAATATGTAATGTAAAATATTAAATGTAAAATGTGTGTGTGCGCGTGTGCGTGTGCGTGATACACTATCTATTAGAAGAAATATTAATAAAAATTTTTTGTATTTTTTTATATTTCATATATTCTTATGTAATGAATATCTCATACATCTTATTATGTTATTAAAAATAAATCTACTATCGAAAGGAATATTAATAAGGATTTTATGCATATTTTTATTCTTTAAATATTAAATAATTCTTTAAATATTAAAATGTAAAATATGTGTGATAAATTATTTATTAAAAGAAATATTAATAAAGATTTTTATTTTTTATATTTCATATATTTTTATGTAATGTAATGTATATCTCATATATCTTATTATCTTATTAAAAATACGTGTACTATCGAAAAGAATATTAATAAGGATTTTTGTATTTTTTTTATATTTTATATATTTTTATGTATATCTCATATATCTTATTATATCTTTTTAAAAATACATGTACTATTGAAAGGAATATTGATACGGATTTTTATGTATATTTTCATTTCTTCAAAATGAAAAAATAAACACTGTATGATTAATTAAATCATATTGTGTATCCTTATGTATGCAAGAGTTATGCGAATTGTCAAATCCCATCTATTTCACGTAAACTTCGTCACCTCTTCTGCGCAATACTTTCTCCACGAGATACACGTCCGGATAATTCGCGCGATGCAACTCGTATTCATAGAACGCTCCAGTGATAGATTTTTTGTAATAATCGTCAAGTGGACATAAATTTGACTAGTCGAAACCTAATATATTATACAATAAAAAATATGTACGAAAGAGAGAAATTGCTGAAATGTTTTATATTAAGAAATCCAATAATTTAATCAACCTATAGAAGGACGGATAGTTTAAATAACATCTACGACGAAATAATAAAGATCGTATAATTCGTTTTTGATTTAACATATTCAGTTCTTTGATGAAGTCTCACACTGACACATTGTTTTTATCTCTTGTTTTCAAATTTAGTAAGATGTAACGATTTTGCAACTGTAACTTGTAAAGTTTTACAAAACTATGACGTATATCTACTATTTGATCTGTATGTACTCAATTTGTTCACATTTAATGTGTGTGATACTGTCTATTCAAACTGTTGAAACTCTAATCAATTTCATATTCCAGTGAATACTTGAAAAAGACCACAACCATATGGTCGAAACGTCGTAATAAATAAATAAAATTTTGGCTAGGTTTGATCGACTACATTTTCAATGATTCTTTGATTATGTGACTAGCGATATTAAGATAATTTATGAATTTTATACTTGATATCATTATATGGTACTCTGATTTTTACAGATACGATGAAAAATAAAAACATCAGTATGACGCGTGTTTTACCGCAGCGTGTATCCTGCTGTCTTGAAATCATAGACATTTTTCTTCAACAACCGTACCCAGTAGTATCATCTACAGTGATAGCTGAGAAACACAAATCTGTAAATAACGATAATAGAATTGATCATGTCGTTCATGTCATTGCCAATATCCTGGTATCCTAGTATTGAAAATATCTCGATAAATATCAATGATAGCTTCGATAACTTGGCATCGATTCGCTAAGCTATATGAAGATAAATCAGATTCTTGAAAGAGAATATGGTATCTCATTATCGTTTCAAGAGATGTATGTCTTAACGTTAAGTAAGTTATTATATTTAGCGACAAACGATGTGTCTCACGATCCTTCAACAAGTTAAAGAAATACACAAAGATAATCGGAAATCTGCAGAGGGAGATATCCTTCAATCTTTTAAATATTTTTTGCTTAACACTTTTCGTTTTAATGTTTGAATTATATTAATGATTGTATTTTAATTTATGATAATTTAAAATACTTCTAAATTAATTATATATTTTATTATAAGAATTATTGTTTGTTTATATATATGTTCATACATGTGTTTCATACATTAGGAAAATTTAAATAAGTTATAAATAGTGAGTTTGTAATATTCAAAATAAGAAAATGTCAGACAGAAAAATAAATAAAATTTCATAAATATATCATGATATTACATGATTATCATAATTTTTATAATAATGCAAATATGTATAAGAAAATATAATTTATACACAAAATAAAATGAAAAAGGTATTAAAGAATTTGCCACACTATATATAACAAATCTTTCGTATAGGAACAGCCTGTAGAACTTATATATCTAGAAATATCCTTCATATATTTTTTGTTCTGGCAAAGTAATCTCTTATATTATAGAGAATTATCCTTTTATAAAACCGGGAGCGACACAAGATGTGGGATGTTGCCGGGATAATCAAAACCTCGAGACCGTTTGATTTTTGATATTATTATTATTATTATCATTATTATTGCCTTTTTCAAATATAATCACTTATTTTAATCTTCTCGATTTCATTGTAAAGAAAACACATAGTTGTTTCGAAGAAAAAATTAAAAAAAATTAATAATTGATACACCAATTGATTTCTTTACACTAATTGATTCCTCTCATTATTTTATACATAAAAGTATTAAGGTAAAATAATCGAAAAATGAATATTTTACAAGATATTTTACGGTTTATGTAAAATTAAGAAATGATTTCAAGTCTCATAACTCGGAAAGTGCTTAATGAAAACTAACTTAATTATAGTGTTTTGGAAAGCTTTCGAGATAAGCTACAAGAATATGTAATAAAAAGCAGGCAGTTTCATAAAAAAAAATTAAGTTATCCTTTAAATGATCACTAGACTTCTAGTCAAAGTCAAAGTCATCAGATGTTCCGCTCGAAATCCTACAACTTTTGTTTGAAACATTTTTTCGAATCTTTTAGATTTTACAAGATATTTCGATATCAAAGTTAAAATGGAATACCTTATGTGTGTGTGTGTGTGTGTGTGTGTGTGTGTGTGTGTGTGTGTGTATACATATATATATATATATATATATATATATATCACACATAGTAATCAAAATCTTTTAATATTTTAGTATAAAAGAAAAGAAAAATCTTATTTCACATTGAAAGCAGAGTGCGATATAAAGTAGAGAATTAAAAATCTATGTGGAACCGTATAATAATAGATCTCATTTCGCACGATTTTATATATGTTTTCAATTTTTCACGTGGCAAATTCCATCCCTTGCTTTCGAGATTAAACTATTTTCATTATTGTACACTGCCTAGGATTGGTAATATTTATCCTTTACTAATGTTTAGTTTACTTGTACATTGTTATGTTTACTTGTACATTAGCAAAGATAAATATTACTTTTCCTCGCTAAGAAAACAGAACGAATCATTGAGTAGTGGACAATTCTATATAGATTTTTGCATTCCAAAATCCGCGCAAAGCGAGGTTCATCTTTCATTCTTTTCTGTTTCCAGGATGAAAATGATGTAGCAAGTATTTACTTAAATTCTCAACCTTTTAAAAAATTTAATGATATTGTAATTAAATATAAACAATCAGAGGCAATGAGAGCCAGTGCAGGTTTCTATGCGCATTATGTAATAACAAATAAAGGAACACGATGTATATGATTTATTCTTAAACCGTTTATTTAATAAACGCGGACGTTTCGGCCCTTTTTTTGGCCATCTTCAACGCCAAAAAAAACACTCAAGCAGATATACAGATAATGTTCATAGTTAACGCGATCAATAACCAAAACGTATCATGTCGGTATGTCGCAAATAAAAATTAAATTAAATCAGTATGTCGCAAATAAAAATTAAATTAAATCGCACATCTTGTCGAGATCATTATGTTGCAGGTAGGATCCTTCCATGATTGAAAAACCAAAGAGGTGTAAAAGGTCCAAGTTGAAAGTCAAAGGATAAAACTAAAAGTCGATAAATTAAAAAGTGATCCAAAAGAAACATTAAACATGAGCAGAATAGAAATTATTAAAATTATAAATAATTAAAATCAAATTAAGAAGTTATTACACTCATTAGTAATTTACTTCAAATTAACAAATTAATAAGTCCAGTGAGATAAGAGTAACTTACAATATCATGATGAATCCGATTAATTTATATGTCATTGGAAAACTTTTTTAAAAAACTATTATATCCGAAAATAATAGATTACATTTTAATTGATACCATAAATCAACGTACTCCAGTAGATATCTGAATTTTCACTCACAACACTCTGAGTGCCAAAAAAGAAGCATAATTTTCAGTTTGATTGATAGAGCCTACAAAGATAGAGCTACAGATCTTATAGAGTTTCTCGGATCCTGAGTTTCATTGGAATAACATAATAGATATTATCGAGATCTTACTTAATAATGGTCCTTTATCTTTTAAAATTTATATTTGATAACATTAATCAGAAACTTCGTCATCTGTTACATAATGATACCGCTAATAAATCTGAAATTGAAAAGGAAAATGTTTCATATTACAGTTCCTTTCATTCCGCCCTTGACTAACAATATGAAAAACTTATCATCAATGATAAATGTGTGCGTGTTCATATAATATGAATCAAAGAAGAAATAAATATATACAAAAAAATTTTTCACCAATATCAAATTTTTTAAAGTTGCAAATCGCTGTTACGTCCTATGGACTCCACGATTCTTTTTTTTCTTCGAAACGTTATCATAGAAGCAATTAAGATTGGCTCGGATTCGAAAAATAAATGATTTTTTGTCAGAATAATAGCAGATAGGAAAACGCAACCCAATCCGCGTAAATAATCAGAATGGCCGAGATAGTAAAGAAACTTAAATAAACCTTTGAATTATGAAACTCGAAATTATAGGAAACTTGAACCACTCGTATCTATTGCTATAACCTAATCCATTTCAGAGATTTTTAAACAAAGATCCTATGGTTCTCTAGAGTCCGACAGAAAGGTAAACATAAACAAGCCCTCTGAAATTAATACTGCACGTGCGCGCGTTCGACAGGCCATCCTCAAGCGTTCTCCAAATCGTCAAAACATCAGGCGATAAGATAATCAGCTCGCTCCCACTCTCTGCTGGATGAAGCTAAAATCTCGAGCAAAAGGGCTTAACCAATTAAAGTTTTAAGAGACCCCTCTCTTCCTAAAAATCGAACTCTTTGATCCTAAGAAGGAAGTAATAGAAATTATTTGATTCGGTAAAAAGGAAGTCCCACTATCCAGAAGGGAGGAGGAGCAAAAACTTTAAAACTCACAAGCCGAAAGCGCGGACATACAGTTTTTCACAGTTTTTACTATCAATTTTACGCCTGAATTCTTCCGCTTAGTCAATTCAACTCTCGATAAAAAAAAATAATATAAGAATAGTTATAAGCGAGTATAGTGTTCACGCAGAGGCCTTCTAAATAGCGCAGTTTTCGCCATCAACTACCTCCTTGCGCTATTTGGAACTCGCTCCGGCCAAATTAAAAGAAATATAATTCGAAATATTTCATCGCACTCAATAATTAGTAAGTCTAATTCGATTATACTCCCCTTTTCCCTCCATCGTTAAGGTTGTCATTGGGAAAGATTTTAATTATTTAAATCAACAATTAAATAATCGAATAAAACAAAAATTTAAATTAAATGATTATTTTCATTCATTTTCAAACAAATCAGATCAACCATTTAAATCTCGTCCTCTGATTCATTCCTTTTCCTTAATCTACTTCTTCACAAACTATTTCCTGTTCGTCGAGAATCTCCGTAATGCGGTTCACGAACAATTTCCTATTCGTCGAGAATCTCCGTAAGGCGGTTCACGAACAATTTCCTGTTCGTCGAGAATCTCCGTAAGACGGTTCACGAACAATTTCCCGTTCGTCGAGAATCTCCGTAAGGCGATTCACGAACAATTTCCTGTTCGTCGAGAATCTCCGTAAAGCGGTTTACGAACAATTCCTCGAATCTCTATAACACCGTTCATAAGTAATTTCTAATCTTAATTAAATTTTCAAGAACCGATTCCTCTTTCGACTTCCCTTTAAATTCCAATCTTCGAACTAAATTATTTCTTTCATTTCCTTTATACTTAACTATACAATCTAGTTAAAGGTAGAGGCAAAATTTTTTCGGAACTAAATCGTTACTTTGCCTAAACTTGAATAATCTTCTCCCAATGACAATAATAATAGAATTAGGAAAAGTTATATCTGTGTAAATTCCTTGATCGCGAAATTATTATTAGTGTCTCACGGTAAACAGCGGGCTGCATTGCGGTGGAATTCTCGGAACAAGCGTTCTAGGGAGGAACAACTCACGGCGGAACTCCCATGCGATAAATTAAATAATATTAATAATCTCTCCCCCGTTGAAGACACACACCGTGACACTAACACGCACCCACTCGACAAAACCCTCTCGATCCCTGCATCTAGTTACTCCCCTATCTCCTCTTCAGTATTTTCCTCCTCCTCCCCCAGCACACCTGTCCCAAGCTCACCACCATTATCTGAATCACCCCTCAGATCTCCTACCCCGATCTTACTTGAATCTTCCCCTCCCCCTCATTCTCCATCCACTCGCTCTTTCGAAGCTTCCCCTTCGCCCTCTCCTGTACCTTTATTAGAATCTCGGTCTCCGTCTCTCATATCCGTAATTACCATCGACTCCGATCCTCCATCCCCTTCAACCTCCTCGGAGTCCTTGGAGTTCCTCCAGGATCCGGAAGATTTCGCGAGAAACCTTCCCGACTTTGAGAGTTCCTCTGGCTTTCCCACAGAGTCCCCGTCGGAACATCCTCCCTCCTCTCGTGCTGATTTCTTGAATTATTTTATATCTCAGTTCCCTCTCCTTGAGCTTCCCATTCCAGAAGGAGCCTTTTGCGTAGATCCTGGTGATGTGGACCACCAAGAGTTCCTACACTATTTAACCACCGCCCGGGCCGACGCCATAATTCCTTGGTTTCTTCCTGGGTCACATTTACTGCTGGCCGTTCCCATCCAAGCCCTCCTGAAGAAATTCCCTCCGTCCACAATCCAGATCAATGACCTCTGACTTTTTACCCTCCTCCTTAATCTTTTCCTCTAGATCTCTCCCTCACAGCCTCAATAAAAAAATCTAAAATCTTGTAAAAAAAAATGAAAAAAAAATTGTAAAACCCAGCCAGGATTTATTATTTAGAGCATATAATTAATGAGCGAATAATTCATTGGATGGAGACACACAAAGAGGCTGAGTTGGCTCCCAACCAGTTTAGCTTTTGCCAGAAAATCGACTTGTGATGCTTTGTACATAGTGAAAGAATACGTACTTATGGCTCGAGAAGCACATGAAATCGTATTGGGGACGTGACAAATGCGTTCAATTCGATCAACTGGCCCCGTATAAGGGAAACTACGAGAAAAGAAATTCCCGATTTATATTAGACATATAATTGATAATTACCTCGCAGAGAGATTCATAGAGTATCCAGCCTCCGAAGGCAAAACGATAACTCGAGAGATTACGGCTGGTGTCTCACAGGGATCAGTCCTTGGACCGACCCTGTGGAACATTACATACGATTATGCTCTTCGTACTCCGTTGGAACCTGGCTGTATAATTATTGGATACGCGGATGATACTTTCATCCTTGCTAAAGACACTACACTGACAGCGGCTCGACCCCGGTTAAATATGCAAATGAATAAAGTCGGATCGAATTAAACGTCTAGGACTTCAAATCACTCCAGCAAAAACTGGAGCTATTTTATTTAATGATAAAATCGCTAATTTTAAACGTAAATCTAATAATGATGATATGTACAACACTATTTAGAATGAGCTCTACACAATTTGTGTTAGATGTGATAAAGTTAAATTGCAAGGAACTGTAAAATACCTTGGCTTAATACTTGACAATAAGTGGAAATTTCATTTCGCATACATTGAGCATAAGACTTCTAAGATAATTAGAGCTCTTCTCCCCAACTTACGAGGTCCGAAAGAAAAAGTCAGAAAGCTATACGCTCACGCCATTAATTCTATCATCTCGTATGGTGTTCCAATATAGAGCGAAGCAGCTTTCAGTAGTAAGAACTGCGCCACACTACATAGAATTCAATGGGTATTGGCCATCCGGGTGATTGCTGGTTATAAAACCATTTCAGCTGATGCGGCGTTACTGGCGAGGATGGTTCCTGCGCATATCCAAGCGGCATACTTCCACCGAGTATATTTACAAGTCTCTGAATTAAAGAGGAAAGGTGATTGGAATCCACTTGAAGAAAGGGAAATTAAAAAAGGTGAGCAAATGACAATGAGACGCCAATGGAAATTACACCTTCAGCGTCATGATGTTGCTGGCGGTTAACGCAATCTTGTCCACATTTGAGGCATGGCTTGATAGACCACATGGACAGATGTCGTTTCATTTGACGCAGTTAATGTCTGGACACGGGTGCTTTGCCACCTATTTGTATCGAATAGGTAAAACGGATTCTGTTGTGTGCCCTTTCTGCGGGGGTGAAGAGGACTCCCCGGAACATACGCTTCAGTTCTGTGTAGAATGGAGGGATCAACGAAACGCTCTTATTAGCGTAATCGGAAATGATCTCAACCTAAACACGGTAGTACACAAGATCCTTGAATCTAGGGAAAACTGGAGGCCTTTTCCACCTTCGCGGAGGAGGTAATGCTCCTCAAAGAGGAAGAGGAGAGGCTACGTAAATGCGCAGTTAGCTCTAGTGAAGACACCTGTGAAAATGCTTAGTATATTGCATTTATAATTTGTATATTGTACTCATATTTAGGCATTTACGCTTATGACTAAGAAATGATCAATATTTATTCTCACAATTATCCTGATTGATAGTTATAAACAACTAAGAGTCTGATACGCTACACTACATTACACATACACAATTGTACTGCACAATTTACACAATCCTTTCTTCTTTTATTCATGCATTTATTCATTCATTTACTGAGTCACTTATTCATTCATTCATTCATTTACTTTCACATTATTTATATTAATCATCCTCACTTTCATCTACTCGTATTCATTGAGTATCTTCATTAGTCATGGGAAATGGAGGGTGGTGGGCCTGAGTAGGAAAGAGGGTAGGGGGTGAGGGAGGTTTAGGGTTAAGAGTGAGGGGACAGGATTATTATCATTATCACAATCATGTTCATTTAACATCATACACACACACGCATACACATACACACACATATACAAGAACATATACACACAATCGCACACACACACACATAGACAACAGAGTTCCCGATAGCGACGAGGGGGGTAATTCCCCCCCACAGTAGGCTAAGACAGGCGTAGATGGGTATGCATAAGCGGGTACCGTCTACGATTCTGCATGCCTTTCCAAAAGGGATGAAAGAGAGGGGTTTTTAGTGGGTAAGAGCCGTTAAATAGGCCGAGTCCCACACTACCTTACCCTATGGGGGGTGGGGTGTGCGTCAAAGCATTTTCCCCTCTTTCGTCAAAAAAAAAAAGCCAAGATTTATTAAGCCTAGACTTCCCATCATTTATCCTGGCTGATGACCCCCGTATTATTGTAATACCCGCGAAATTACATATACACACATACATTCACAGATACAACACACCAACAGACTTTTGTAAATATGTTTCATCGAATAAATTCAAATTCTTAGTTTAAAGTAAAAAATCTTTATTTCTATTTTACCCGCTCACTTCCATGGATTCCCGAAATCGCACAAGGTCTCGTCCCGTGTAAAAGAGATTCGATTCTCTTACCAAAAAGAGACCAACGAGCGCAACGGCCTAAGACTCTCACAGAGTTAAAGGGACCATCGTGGTCACTGACTTGTGTCAGGCCCCTGACAGTGCGCTCCACCCGATCAGTACATACGCCCGAAAGTGTGTCACCGAGTAAGTAGGTTGCGTCCTTCCAGATGGCCCGACCTTTCAAGGGTCTAGACGTAACATCGCAATGTTTCATTTCCACGTCACTATTTGATTTTAAAAATATTTAGAATTTCAACTCTCGTATCTACCAGTACATATTCGTATTATTTCATCCATATTTATTAACTTTATATTTAAATATTTTTATTATTAAATTGATCTCTTTATTTTAGCTAGAAATCTTCTATAATCTTAGCAAATTAATAAAAAAGATGTTATCGAAACTTGTCCTAGTTAGAGGAAATTATAAGAAATTACATGTCTTTTGTTTGTTATCATTAAAATCAATATTTGTACTTGACTTTCTAATTTGTACTGATTTTTTAAACGTTCACTAGAACAAAACAAAGCGCGTGCTTCGTTCGCGCCATTTATCCTGTTACATTATATATTTTTAATGACATATATACTTATTTTCTCTTATCAATTTAATAATTCTTTGTATTGCACTGTTAATATAACCTTTGCGATGTTAAATAACAAATAAATGATAAATAACACTCAAATAACACGAAACATGCAACACCATAAAAACCAATCAGAGTGACAGAAAAGAGGCAACAATACATTTCGAGATTTTCGAGATGAACCGATACGTTCGAGTGGACTGCGATACATTCAAGAATCGATTTAACATGCCTCTTTTAGAATAGGATTGGAAACAAGCAAATGTAACGCTCTAAATTGCAAAGGAATCATACATGCAAATGATTCATTTACTTCTGCAATTGAAAGTCTTCTCTTTCTCTCTACCGTCGTTTATAGATATAACTTCATTAGATGATTAAACAAGACGAACAGCAGTTATCCACGGACCTGGATTTGTAAATGTGAACCCCTCCTCTGCACCCGGGAAACTTTTTCCGTTATTCAGTATAATACAATAAGTTTCGCACACCGGTAAATGAAATATATTGTATAAACTTAAACAACCCGTCTCGCTTCAGATAATGATCATTTTATTATATTTATATATTCAGATTTCTTTATATTTTTCTTTTTTATCTCTGTCTCCCTTTTTTATTTGAATTTATAGTAATTTCAAATTTATTTAATTACTTCGATAAAAATAAGGAAGAGAAGATTCTCTTAGTTTTAAAATAATTTCTACATCAAAAAATTATACTTTAATTATCTAAAATTAATATTTCGTCACCATTTTATTTGTTATAATTGAAATAAATATTTTTACGACTTTCTAACTTTTGCCGATTGTTCAAACGTTCATTGAAAATAAACAAACATTCTTGTGACGTTTTAAGTTGCAGAGAGATCACACATGCAAACATATTTATTTCTGCATTAATAAAAAGTCATCCAAATAGATAATTGATTATGGAAAAATATTTTTTAAACACGTTTATCTTATAATCAAATAATTTATTTAGCTGAATCAAAAGAATATACGGCAATTTATTACAAACGATAAATGTATAATTAAAGGTACAAGATTGTTAAAATAGTCTTCTATTAATTTCCTTTAAAATGGAAATTTATTTTTCAAAACTTTGAAGGTTGTTCCGTTAAGTATATATCTTGGATTAACTAAATAAAGTAAAGCAAATATGATTTTATTTTGTAAGTTTATTCGCGCAAATATCATTTAATTACAATTTTGAGTACACAATTTTGAGATATTTGCAAGAACTAAAAAATATTTCGAGCAAAAAAATAGTATGGTATAATAGGAAATAAAAAATTAAATTTTTAGCGATATTAAAAGTATAAAGATATTGTGTTCTTTTTATCTCTTTATGTAAATGGTGATATTAATATGAAATCATTTCATTAATATGAAATCTAAAACTTTATAAAAGTTATATAAATATTTCAAATATGAAAAATATATAAGATTTATGCATATCGTAATTAAAAACTTTAATAATTAGACGTTTGACGCAGTCAAATCTTTTTATATATAATATATACATAAATTTTATACATAAATTAATATAAAATTAATAATGGAAAGAAAATACGAGACATATGCAATGATAGATATATCAGAAAAGTAAATTGGAATTTAGTATATACGTTTAAAGAATAAATTGGACGTAATATATTGGATTTGTCAGGTTATCTTGTTAAATTAAGTTTTTAATACAAATTTTACAAAATTTTGATTAAGAATTATTTATCGCAGTAAAGGAAGAGGGTCCCTAAGACCTACCATATATTCCGCCCCCTTGAAATTTTGATCCAAATGATTAAAATTTATTTTTTGACAAAGAAAAAGTATATTTTTAATGATTATAGGTGAAACGAGGATGTTTTAGGCAAATTAACCCTTAGATTAGTAGGGGTTTGTTTAAAAAACAGTCAAAAATATGTTCTGGAAAATATTTTCAAATTGTCAAGTAATTCACTTGAAACTCGTTACTCGGAGGTTTTCGAGGTCGCTGATTACGAATCTGTTGTCAGATTTCAAAAATTCAATTTTAAAAACGAGTAAAATCTTTTTTTGATCAAAAAAGGATGATATAGAGTGGAATGGGAGTGTTTCCAGTAATGTTTTCTATAGAATGTGAGTTAGACTCGAATGCGATGGGGAAGTGGTTTTTCTTATAAAAAATAATTCTGACAAATCAAATATTTATCGAATTAATTAAGTTTTAGTTTCGAATACTCTGGAGGATTTGTACTAGAAAACTCCGTTCCACTCTATATCATCCTTTTTTGATCAAAAAAAGATTTTACTCGTTTTTAAAATTGAATTTTTGAAATCTGACAACAGATTCGTAATCAGCGATCCCGAAAATCTTCAAGTAACGAGTTTCAAACGAATTACTTGACAATTTGAAAATATTTTCCAAAACATATTTTTGATCTTTTTTTAAACAAACCCCTACTAATCTAAGGTTAATTTGCCCAAAACACCCTCGTTTCACTTAAAATCATTAAAAATATACTTTTTCTTTGTCAAGAAATAGATTTCAATCATTTGGATTAAAATTTCAAGGCGGCGGAATATAGGCCTTAAGAGCCCTCTTTCTTTTATCATTTTTTGAAACAAATTTGGAACAAAATTCCGCAGGAATTAATTCGGAGATGCATAAACATGCGAGAGCGATTACAAGCTGTAATTGAGCAGAGAGGAGGCAATACACAATACTAAACACACACACACACACACACACACACACACACACACACACGATATGCAAAACCTGACCGACAACCTCCACGTGATGCATATTGGGTAACGCTAACGCCGGCGATAAAAGTCATTTTTTAATAAAATTTAAAGTTATCTTTAAAGACATGTAACTCGGTCAAAAAAAATCGTAGATAAGTTTTAAAAGAAAAATTTTGTAGAAAAAAGTTGCTTTTACGGAGATTGATATAAATTTTTTAAGAAAAAATTTTTTATAGCAACTGCAGAATGTCGAAAATATGTAATTTTAAGGAAAAAATAGTGTTTCTTTCTTAGAGCATAGGACTGAAAAGATGAAGAAATTTTTTAAAATTATCGATAGCGCGTTAAAGCTGAAGCTTCATGCTTGAAAATGTTATTTTTAAAAATGTCGTACGATGATTTTTCGCCGAGTAACGACAATTGCTCTGAAAAATACAGGTTTAGCTTCAAAGTCATGTAACTCAGCCAAAAAAAAACGTAGGAAAGTTTCAACAAAAGCATTTTGTAGAGAAAATGTTATGCTTTTTGGAAATTGAGTTGAATTTATCGGGAGAATTTTTCTTATCTAGCTATAGAACGTCAAAAATACGTAATTTTAAGGAAAAAAAACGGTGTGTCCTTTTTTAGGGCATAATAGTGAAAACATAAAAAGATCTTTAAAAACTATCGATTGTACGTTAAAGTTGAAACTTCGAGCTTCAAAACGCTTTTCTTATCATTTTTGTACAATCATTTTTCGCTGAGTTATAATCGTTTGAAAATAGCCCATTTTTCGGTATACAAAAAGTGTTCCTTATTTTCTTTTGAGTAGTGTATATATATATATATAATTATTTATATATATATATAATTATATATATAATTATTCATATATATATATATATATATATATATAAAATATATAAACACCATATTTGCTTACAAATTTGTACTTTTCTTTGGTGTATAAACTTTAAAGTTTCCAGGTTCTCGTCACGTGTAAGATGTCAAAGGCACAAAAGTTCATAACTACTAAAAATTCTTAGATTTTGAAATGAAAAGATATTTCGACACACTATTTCAACACTATTTCAGGTCGCTTTAGCATACTTTTAAAATTCTTCGAAAATTATTCATTTTTCTTGATAACCGTTTTCAATCAATAATCGTAAAATAATTGTGATATCAGACTTTGTCATACAGAATGACTGTACATGTGCAAAGACTAGACTGGGTCTCATATTACAGTCATTTTAGCTGATGATTAATTATAAAGGAAAAAGGATAGTTTTCAAAATATTTTAAGAGTGTGCTAAAGTCTGAAATGCTCCTTTATCGAAAATATCTTTTTTCGAAATGGTATTTAAGAATTTTCTGTGTTTTCTCGCCTCTGATGTTATAATTTCAAAATGATCGGTTAGAATCCAGGAGTGAATATCAAAATTAATATAAATTTCTGCAAACAACTTATAAAATATATATACATACCAACATTTATAATAAAAAATTTATAAAAAAAAATCTATCACTATATCTGATTTTTTTAATGAAAAAGTCGTGTCAAGAAGTGCGCACAAAGACAGGAACAGTTCTTTCTTAGTAACACACACACACACACACACACACACACACACACACACACACACACACACACACACACACACACACACGCACGCACGCACGCACCACGCACGCACACGCACACAGCACGCACGCACGCGCACGCACGCACGCACACACACACACACACACACACACACACACACGCACGCACACACGCGCACACACGCGCACACACACACACACACACACACACACACGCATACATATATATATATATATATATATACAGGGTGGGCCAGATAAAATGTTACAGTTTAATATCTTTGAAACGGCTAGATGGATCTTAATGTTCTTGAATTCGATTTTCTCGATTTGATGTGCTTTTTCACGTGGACTTATTTTCATTTTCCGCAATCGGCCCTTCGTGGGGTGGGGGACACCATGCTCCATTTTTTTAAATGGCACCTTCCTAAAAAATTAATATTAATGGATTCTATGTTGAAAAAGAAGTAACTTTTATTCGAAAAAAATTTTTTTTTACAATCATTAATTTCCGAGCTACAATTATTCAAAATTTTTCGGAGCGCCGAACTTCACACTTATGTGAAACAGTGTTTATACTCTCAACCTAAAGGAAAAAGCATTTAGCACAGTTCCTATTACGAGAGAAGAATTGAAGGAACGAATTCGGACTGCTTGCGCATCAATTACACCAGCTATGCTATTCAGTGTTCGCAGAAATATTATCGAAAGATTACTTAAGTGTTTGGAAGTACATGGTATGCTTTTTGAACACTTATTAAAATAAAAGTTACTTTTTTTCAACATAAAATCCTATTATAGACTAAGATTGTATAAACACTGTTTCACATAAGTGTGAAGTTCGGCGCTCCGAAAAATTTTGAATAATTGTAGCTCGGAAATTAATGATTGTAAAAAAAAATTTTTTCGAATAAAAGTTACTTCTTTTTCAACATAGAATCCATTAATATTAATTTTTTGGGAAGGTGCCATTTAAAAAACGGAGCTTGGTGCCCCCACTCCACGAAGGGCCGATTGCGGAAAATGAAAATAAGTCCACGTGAAAAAGCACATCAAATCGAGAAAATCGAATTCAAGAACATTAAGATCCATCTAGCCGTTTCAAAGATATTAAATTGTAATACTTTATCTGGCCCACCCTGTATATATATATATATGTATATATTATGCCACAGTATCATCGATATTTATAGTGGTCGTTGTATGTCTGTTATCTCTACAACAAAAAATATTAAAAATTAATAATAAGTATTATAATTTAACTGTGTACATTTAATTTTAAAATTTGTAAAAATTTACTTTGCTTTTTTTTGATAACGTTCATTTGCATGCCGTAACCACGATTTAATTGATTCTGTAATAATTTGCTCTGTTGCATTTATGAAATGAACTCTTACAATACTTACATATATGAAAAAATCATTATATTTATAAATTAGTATTATATTTAAAAGTGACAATATGATTATACTTACTGAATACAACTTTCCATAGTTCCAAATCATAAAATATTCGTTTCTTTTCCTCTAATGTAATTGAACATACACGCTAATTTGTCAGACATTACTGTTCATAAAAGATTAAATGCAATTCTTTTGATGTCATTACCGCCAATACGCGATAATTCTTTAATCTGTAAGAATATAAAAAATGTACATTAAGTACATTATTATATTAAGTATGTGTGCACGCGCGCGACACACACACACACACACACACACACACACACACACACACACACACACACACACACACATATACACAGGAATTTTCGGCAAGCGATACAAATGTAACACAGAGTTTCGTTCTATCTTTATTGTTTACTGGTATTGAAAGAAGATAGAATGATATCTGTATAACATTGTGTTGACCTGTGTCGGTTGTGGAAACATACATGAACGTATACATGCACATATAAGGTATTCGAATTTTTTAAATTTTAGCACTTATCAATTTTCGGCGATTTATTTGACCTTCAATTAATGATTTTTCAAAATTCTGTAAATCTTCTATATTTTCAATTGGGAACTTATTATATCTTGCTTCAAAGTTTCGCTTTCTATTCCATGAGAAGAAGATATTTGAAGATTTTGTATAATAGTGTCTAATTTGTTATTTATAATATTTCCTTGTTCTGTTAATGAATTTAGTTGATATCCTATGTCTAAGATTTTTCTTATTATAACGTTGTAAATCATGACTTGCTAAAATTATAAAATAGTATAATTGATAAAATAATAATAAAATAAGATATATTAATAAAATAAGATAAATGTATGTATATTTATAAATGATAATTTTATACTTACTTAAACTAATATTATTTGCAACATCGCAAGGCTCAGATTTATCTTTATTACACGTATCTGTAATTAGAAAATATATCAATATATATATTTTTATAAAAGCCATCTCCAAACACAAACTATCAGTAATCAGACATCATCAATATTATAGCTTCATTCAATACAATGTAACTAATACGTAACATATATATTATATTGCATTTATAATCTTGAATTCAAAAATATAACATTAATGTGTAGTATTATTGTTAGTTGATGTTTACATTTGTGATTTAATTATAAATTATCTATAATTACCAGAAATAAAATCACTATCATTTTTATTTATTTCACGTGTTATAGTATTTTTAGATTTCAGTTTATTTTCTTTAAAAAAGTTCTTTAAAAGTATTTACAGCTTCTGTGAATCAATCAATAATAAAATAATTATAGTTATACTTTTAAATTTTAAATGTACTAGAACAATACATGCGCGCGCTATTTATTTCTTAGAATTGATACTGTATGTATATATATATATATATATATATATATATATATATATATACATAGGTGTCCCCAACTACCGCTCAATATTTTAAAAGTAGTTTCTTTGGCCAATTTAAAAACGATTTTTCCTCAGCGAAAATGCCGAAGAAGATCATTATTTTTTGCATATTCCTAATTTTTGTCATGATGTATCTTTCTAACTAAGCCTTAAATTAAAATTCTATTAAAGTAAACTCTACCTAAAATTAACTAAAGAATGTGACTTTATTAATTTTTTTATTCCCATAAGGCTTAGTTTGCGAAAAACCCCTTATTTTCAATCATTTATAACTCGAAAACTATTAGTGTCTTGACATTTTCGCTGAGGAAAAATCGTTTTTAAATTGGCCAGAGAATCTACCTTTAAAATATTGAGCGGTAGTTGTGGGACACCCTGTATATATATATATATATATACATATATATACATACAGAGTGTCCGATTCGTGAGGGACCAAACGAAAAGTGATGATAGATTGAGTCAAACTAAGAAGAATCCTCTACCTCTAAAAAGCGGTCTACCGCTTCTCATGCGCGAGGACATTTTTGCTTATTACTTAACAATTATTGCGAATTTTGCAAAATGGTAGATGACTATTGTTCTTAGTTTGATCCAATCTATCATCGTGCGGCCGTAATTTACATGGAATCATTTCCCAGGCGTTAACGAAAACCAAGTGACCATACAATTTTATGTGTTGTGCAATAATTATATGAAACTGCGTGTCGTACATAATATCAGGATAATCGAGCAGAGCGCTTTCGTACGAGATGAAGAAAGGCTTCGTGAAGCATTTTATCATCGTATCATTATCAACATGTGCAATACATTTTATCGAAGGATTTTCAATTGCGGATCAATTTTTGTAAAGGTACTGTCACCATTAATTTTTTACATTTATGATGTATTCAGCTTATAGTAATGGCATTTTGAATAATTTTCAAATTGAAAGTGGAATAGGCCTATGGGGGAAACCACTATAAAAAAAACGCACCATGCTATCTACCGCAAGGTGGTGTGGAAATGATAGCGCATCATTTTCTCGCCGCTAAAAGGACGAGTCATTTTTCGGCGCGGTATTGCGATATATCGTATCATGTCTCGAGCGACCCGCCCACCGCTTCGCGGCGCGACTAGTATCGGATTACAGTGGGACGACTTTCGTCGCCGCGCGTTTCTATTCACGCAGATTGGCCGATCTTCTTTATTTAATTTTTCCGTAATTATTGCGACAATCCCAAAACAATATAGATAATTTCTTCTTAATTTGAGCCAATCTACTTATTTATTTCGTTAAGGTCGAAAATCGACGGACACCCTGTATATATATATATATATATATATATATATATATATATATACGTAAAATATTATTAATAGACATTAATAAAAAAACAATTAATATAATCATCATTTTGTTATTATCATTGTCATTATTCTTATTATGATTGTCTTCATTCTCATTCTCATTGTCATCATTTTCATTGTTATTAATATCATTATCATCAATATCAAGATCTTCATTTATATATCATTTATATCATCATTTATCATTAATATCATTATTGTTCTTATTAACAATATTATTTATTATTAATAATTATATATGAAAAGATATGAAAACAAATTACAACACAATAAGTAATTAATACAAATATAATAAAATTATATAATTAAATATCATAATATAATAATTATAATTACTTTAAATTAATTTACTATAAATTACTTAAACTTAATACTTAATTATTTATTTAATTAATTAAATGAAGAGATGTGAAAATAACACAATAATTAGTTAATACAAATATAATAAAAATATATAATTAAGTATAATATAATAATTATAATTATTTTAACTTAATTTACTATAAATTATTTAATCTTAATAACTTTTAATTAAAATAGATAAAGAATTTAACTTTTAATTACTTAAGCAACGTCTACAATGATTTTATGGAGACTTAAGGCGTAAGACTTAAAGAATTTATCAATCACAGTCAAGTATTAAAAGAATACTCGACTGTGATTGACCAATTTCTTAAAATCTCATTGTAGAATGGCCCTTACGTACTTAATACTTAACTACTTAATACTTAGTTATTTAATTATTGACTACGTAATTACTTAATTAATTAATACTTAATTACTTAATATTATTCTTGATTATTTTTTTTCACTTTTTCTTTCTTTTTTTCTTTTTGTATTTGATTGAAGTTCCTGAAACAAAAACAATAATAAATATTAATATGTTTATTTTTTAATTTATTATTTTTTACATTTATTTTTTAAAATGTAATAATATATATAATAATAAATTATTATATAAATAATATAAATATATAAATATATATATATGTATATATACATAATATGAATATATATATATATATATTGTTTTATTTTAATTGTCCCAGACAAATATCTCGAACAATATGGAAAATATGAAAAAATATTTCAAGACAAAAGTTGTATGGTTTCAAATGGGACATATAATGGTATCATTGGTTTACCTTTGAATAGTTGTTTAAAAGTCATATTAAGGTTACCTTTAATTTCTTAAATAGAACCCACTATTTGCATTACATAGGGCTCTATTAAATGAATTAAAGATAATCTTAATATAACTTTCAAACAATTATTTAAGGTCAAATCAGTGGTACCATCATACACTCCTCAAAAAAATTAAGGGGACAACAGTTTTTTTACAAAAAAATTGTCAAACTTTGACCACAATTTTAAACAGAACATGCATGTATACATTCATTTACACTTACATGCCTTATTAATAAATAAATAAATAAAAATGATCGAATCTTAAAAAACTAAAGTGCATTCTAAAAAGTACATGTTCAACTTTTATTCTTAAATTGGGGCAACCGAAAGGATAATTTTTAGGATACGGGCAGCCATCTTTTCGTCTATTGTCGAAGTACTGAAATTTTAGAGTTGAATTCAAAGTGCAAAACGGCATACAGAAAGAAGTCAAAATTAAAATTTCGTTCCACGACTTGAAAACTGATTTAAGTTTCAAAATGCTTTTTTTCTATTCCTGTACAATGATCCGTTCGCCTAATATAGCCTGTTAAAGTTTGAAAAACTCTTTTGTGTTCAAAGTGCAATAACTTGGAAACAAAAAATCGTACGGCAAAAAGTAAAAACCGAAATTAAAGGTAAAAGAACAACCTTTCACATGCATTTGGTTTGAAAAGCTAGAAATAATTACCCTACTCGGCGCGATGCGTTAAATTTGAAATTTTTATTTTTATATTTGCTCTATTTCGCTTGAAAGTCACATAACTTCAAAACTAATAAAGATATCGTCATGAACCAAAAAGTATCTTAAAGTAGATATTTCAAATTTTAATTTTCTTTTTTTTTGTTTCTGTAGGACAGTTCTTCGGAAAGTTACAGTACGTCAAAGGTTGACAATTTTTTGTAAAAAAACTGTTGTCCCCTTAATTTTTTTGAGGAGTGTATGTTCACCTCGAAAACCATGCAACTTTTGCCTAAAACATTTTTTTATAATTTTCCATATTTTTCGAAATATTTGCCTGAAGAAATTAAAATAAAACACCCTATCTATATATACACAGTGAGTCATTTTAATATCCCACCCCAAACATTTCTATTCCTATGCAGTTTACAAAAAAAAAGTTTCAGACAAAAGTTGTCTAGTTTCGAGGGGGCCATAAGATAATACCATTGGTTTGATCTTGAAAAGTCAGTTGAAGGTTAAAGATCATCTCAATTTTTTTAAATGCATCCCCTATTTTTTATATATTATATATTATATATAGTATATTCTTGTAGCTTATCTCGAAAGCTTTTCAAAACGCTATATTTGAACCTTTTTTAACGTAGAATTTTCTGAGATATTTTAAATTTCATTACAATATTTATGACTCTCATCAATCAAATATCTCGAAAACCAAGACCGGCAGCGAAAAATGTTTCAGACAAAAGTTGCCTGGTTTCAAGAAGGCTATAAGATGGTATCATTAGTTTGACCTTCAAGAGCTAAAAATAAGTGCCATTAAAAAATTTATTTTAATTTTAAAATTTAAATTTTTAAATGACACTTCTTATTTTTAGCTCTTGAAAGTCAAACCAATGGTACCATCTAATGCGTCGTCAATAGGACTTTATAACTTAAGATTTCAAAAATTGACCAGTTACAATTGAATTTAAAGAAGAATAATAAATATGATTGGTCAATTTCTTAAATTTTAAGTCTTACAGTCTCATTATAAACGCCGCTTTATAGCCTTCTTAAAACAATATTATCATAATATAAAATTTAAAATATCTCAGAAAGTTTTGCATTAAAAGACTTCAAATATAGGGTTATGGAAAGCTCTCAAAGTCAGCTACAAGAATATGTATAAAAAATAGAGGGTGCTATTTAAAAAAATTGAGGTAACCTTCACGTGACCTTCAAATGACTATCCAAGGTCGAACCAATAACCATCTTATGGCCCCCTCGAAATCATAAAACTTTCGTCTGAAACATTTTTCTCTAAAATGCTTTGTTTCCAAAATAATTGCGTTGATTAAAATTGACTCATCCAGTATATGTATATGTATATATATATATATATATATATATATATAAGGAGCCATTTTAAATAACACGCAAGTATTTCGGAAACAAAGCATTTTAGAAAATGTTTCAGACAAAAGTTTTATGGTTTCGAGGGGCCATAAGATGGTATCATTGGTTTGACACTGAAGAGTCATTTGAAGGTCACGTGAAGGCCACCTCAATCTTTTTTAAATTGCACCCCTTATTTTTATTACATATTCTTAGTAGCTGATCTCGAGAGCTTTCCAAAACACTATTATTAAATGTTTTTCCGTTAAGTACTTTTCGAGTTATAAGGCTTGAAATAATATCTTAATTTTACATAAATGATAAAATATCTAGTAAAATATTCCTTTTTCGATTATCTTACCTTAATACTTTTATGTACAAAATAATGGGGAATCAATTGGTGTAAAGAAAAAACATAGTTGTTTCGAAGAAGAAATATGTAATTTGCAATTAACAATTCCATATTTTCTCTTAGAAACAACTGTGTGTTTTCTTTACACCCAAATTGATTCCTCTCATTATTTTGTACATAAAAGTATTAAGGTAAGATAATCGAAAAATGAATATTTTATGGTTTATGTAAAATTAAGAAATGATTTCAAGCCTCAAATCGAAAAGCACTTAATGGAAAAACATTTTATTATAGTGTTTTGGAAAGCTCTCAGGGCCAGCTACAAGAATATGTAATAAAAAAAGGGGGTGCCGTTTAAAAAAATTAAGGTGGCCTTCACGTGACCTTCAAATGACTCTTCAAGGTCAAACTAATGACACCCTCTTATGGCCCCCTCGAAACCATAAAAATTTTGTCTGAAATATTTTTCTAAAATGCTTTGTTTCCGAAATAATTGCGTGCGTTTATTAAAATGGCTCACCCTGTATATAAAGTATCTTTTTTTTTTGCTAACTTCGAATTTGTTTCATTATTTCAGTCATATATTAATAAATAAATGCAACAACAATTTAATTAATTACAAAGGACTCATTTGTTGATGAATTTTATACGTTAATATACTTAAGTTAATATACTTAATATTACTGTAAAAACATACATTAATCTGTCGATGTATCTAATAAAAAATATAAGTGTTAAAAATAACAATTTATAATAAAGTTTTTAATTTTATTTATAATAACTTTTTTAAATTTTATAAATATATTACATTTATATAAAACTTATATTAGAATGGCTACTATTTTATCGACTTCGGAATTTTTTGTTTTAAAAATTAATTATGGATTGTAAAACTTATAATTTTTTTATCAGGTATTTCGATAGATTAATGTACAACAGTTTTAACTATATTGATTCACAAAAATTCTCATGATTTCAATATTTTTTTATAATTATTCATAATGGAAAAATATTTATTTATTTTATAAATATAATATTATTATTATATTTATAAAATTTAAAAAATTTTATAAATATAATATTATTATATTTATAAATATAATATTAACAAAAAGAAATGTTTTTTTACATGTATGTTCTAAATTGTACTGTAACATCTCAGTCACACTAATATAAATAATTAACTTTAAAATAATTATTTACAAGAGATGAAAATAAATTTTACAAAGTACATTTCTTGTATACAATTCAATTTTGATTTCTTCCAGGAAATTATTGATAAACTTTCAATTTCCAACATGCATTGTCATAACTATAATATAGAAACTGTTATCTTCTGACACAATTTATATTCGAACAAAAAGTGCACGCAACTTAGCCTCATATATAGTTGACGTAGGAACACATATTCTTTTATATATAAAATAAAATAAAACCGTCAAAGAATATATTGTTCTATCTAGGATTTTAACAATTAAAAATGTTTGTCTTTATAAATAAATATTTTTACTATTATTTATTTTTTTTACTTAATACATATCAATTAACATAATTAAAAACTAAAAATTTTTTTTAAATCCCACCATCATAATAACTATATTAGGTTTATATATGAATTGTATTATATATAAAATGTGATAAATTTATTTCATACTTATTAACTGTTTTTTTTTTTTTTTTTTTTTTTTTTTTTTTTTTTTTTTTTTTTTTTTTTTTTTTTTTTTTTTTTTTTTTATTTTTTTTTTTTTTTCTTTTTTTTGTTTTAAAGCTTTTTTTGAATTAATAAGTTTGACAAAATTTCAAATTTTTTTAATTTAAAATTAATTTTGATATTAATTTTAAAATAAAAATTTTATTTTTTTGTTTACCCCTATAAACAAAAAAAATTTAAACATTTTTTTAATATATACAAACTAATCATAAATAACCAAATTTCTACTTTGTGTTTTTCGCAGATATAACTTACTTGAACTAGCTAAAATTTTCTTTATTTTGAACAGCGACCATTCATTTTCATATGATATGCGATTTTTTACAGCTCTCATAATTTATGTGCTATTATGAACTAAACTTTGGCTAATAAGCAGCACTTTTATCTTCCATTATCGGTAATTCCAGGTGGGAATCATTTCCATCTTCAAACTCAACAATGGACCATAAATCTTCCATTATGTATACATGTAGTGTAATATATCATATATATATGTATATATATGTATATATATATATGTATATATATATATGTCCAGAGGCAGTTTTCGGGACATTTTTATACCACCTGATTTTATTATTTCATATTATGCAGAACATTAATATAAACCCAATGGTAGCATATTTTCTTTTTATATACCTTACTTTTTTTAGCCAATTTAATTTTGTATGGAAAGACAGTTTTCAGGACTTTTCTTTTACTTTGTATATATTACATTACAATTAAACAAAATCACTTTTCATGAATGGAAATACATTTAAGAAAGAAAAACTAGTAATTTCAATTGTAAGAAATTGAATTTAATACAGATAAATGGCAAAAAACGAATAATGTCCTGAAATATACCTTTTTACATATCTATGACTTTATATAAATAGGCAGTTTCCAGAACCTTTCTTTTATTGTATATGAAGATCTCATTACAATTGAACAAATTACTTTTCATTCATAGAAATTTGTTTAAAAACAAAAAATTAATAATTCCAAGTGCCATAAATAAAATTTAGTATTTTTCAATGGCAAAAATATAATGATGTCCTGAAATATGCCTTTCATAGCAATATAACTTTATGTAAATTCGCATTTTCCAGGACATTATAATATTTTTAATATTTATTGTTATGGTTGAATTATCTGTAAAGATTTTTTTATAACTAATTAATGAATGTAATAACAGCTAATAATAATAATAATTACTATTTTTATAAAGTAATAATAACTAATTAAAGTAATAAAAAATATATAATTTCGAAAATTCATTGTGACAGTAATTATTTAATATCTCAGAAAACATTCTGCGTGCAAATATACAACAAGTCACACACAAAAATAGCTCATACTGCAAGCAAAATTACTTATTGAAGTGCGTCATAAACCAAATAACTGGTACTTCTTGCATGCGTGATTATAAATTAATATAAAATATACCTTTCTTTGCATCAACAAAATGCATATTATGTACGTTTTTAACAGCATTCCTTTTATTACAGTTCTGGATGTCCACGCATATATCGATTTATTATTTTTCTTAATTAGCGGCATTTTGTACTACTTGTTCACATAATCCTGTTTTAACTTATAACATCATTAGTTGAAGAACCTGCAGATAAAAATCAATAGTGTTACTACTAAAAAAATCGTGGCAGGTGAAATTTATATTACAGAAAATTGTATAAAATGTTATTCTTTAAATAAACAAATACGTAAAGTTGCCATTTAAGAATCATTCACAATCTCAGTTATTTCGTATGGAAAGTTAAACGACTTGAAAACTGCCATTTCGTGTATACATATAGACCTGAAAACTGCCAATTGATCAAAGACTGTATATAACTTTTATTTACGTATTTTTTTATTTAAGGAATAATATCTCCTGTAATCTTTTAAAATACAAGGTTTAGTCTCCACGATATTTTTCTTATACAGTAATGCAATCGATGTCAATATACAGATTGACTAAACAGTACATGAAGTTAAAATTATGGATTATGTACACGTGTAATTTTTTTAATTATATAATTAAACATATCACATTAACCGTTACAGATAATTGTAAATAAGTAAGATTTCTAGATTTCAGATTGTTTACTACTTAATAAACTAACTATTTATATTAAATGATCTCTATATATGAAATAATTTTAAGTCTCTCTAACAATGTAATTTTTTATTTTAAATAACTGTTAACATTATGAAAAAAATGGTACAGATAAATTTAATCATAAGAGTAAATATATTCAATTTATCATAGTTTAGTTATAAGAGTAAATAGAATGCAACGTGCAATGGGAACGTAATATATTTATATATATATATAAAATATTTTTTAGAACTACAACTAATTGGCATAAACTTTTAGATTTGAAATATCCAATTTGCAAATAGTAAGAATAATATGTAAATAATTAACACAGATACTGAATATGATTTTAATGAAGACAAAATTTTATATTTAACATAACGGCAACTTCGGAAACATTATTATTTTCAATAAATATAATTATAAATATTGAGTATTTTGCAATGAACTTGAATAATGATTGTTAATATTATTAAAAAAATATATACAGGTGAGGAAAAGATATATATTGGAGAAACCTATATTCCGGAAACGCTCAAAATTAAATAAAGTTTAAACTGTGAATTGTCACAGTTCTGTAGATGTCCACGCATATATCGGTTATATTTTTTTTAATTAGCAGAATTTTATGCTACTTGTGTAACATAAACCACAGTTTTGATTTTCGACATCAGCATTCGGTCAATCTGCAAATAAAAATCAACCGCATTACTAGAAAAAAATTCGTGGTAGGTGAATTTTGTATTTCAGAAAATTGTATAAAATGTTATTCTTTAAATAAACAAATACGTTCAGTAAAGTAGCCATTTAAGAATCATTCACAATCTCGGTTATTTCGTATGGAAAGTTAAACGACTTGAAAACTGCCATTTCGTGTATACATATAGACCTGAAAACTGCCAATTGATCAAAGACTGTATATAACTTTTATTTATGTATTTTTTTATTTAAGGAATAATATCTCCTGTAATCTTTTAAAATACAAGGTTTAGTCTCCGTGATATTTTTCTTATACAGTAATGCAATCGATGTCAATATACAGATTGACTAAACAGTACATGAAGTTAAAATTATGGATTATGTACACGTGTAATTTTTTTAATTATATAATTAAACATATCACACTAACCGTTACAGATAATTGTAAATAAGTAAGATTTCTAGATTTCAGATTGTTTACTACTTAATAAACTAACTACTTATATTAAATGATCTTTATATATGAAATAATTTTAAGTCTCTCTAACAATGTAATTTTTTATTTTAAATAACTGTTAACATTATGAAAAAAATGTTACAGATAAATTTAATCATAAGAGTAAATATATTCAATTTATCATAGTTTAGTTATAAGAGTAAATAGAATGCAACGTGCAAATGTGCAATGGGAACGTAATATACATATATATATAAAATATTTTTTAGAACTACAACTAATTGGCATAAACTTTTAGATTTGAAATATCCAATTTGCAAATTGTAAGAATAATATGTAAATAATTAACATAGATACTGAATATGATTTTAATGAAGACAAAATTTTATATTTAACATAACGGCAACTTCGGAAACATTATTATTTTCAATAAATATAATTATAAATATTGAGTATTTTGCAATGAACTTGAATAATGATTGTTAATATTATTAAAAAAATATATACAGGTGAGGAAAAAGTATATATTGGAGAAACCTATATTCCGGAAACGCTCAAAATTAAATAAAGTTTAAACTGTGAATTGTCACAGTTCTGTAGATGTCCACGCATATATCGGTTATATATTTTTTAATTAGAATAGCAGAATTTTATGCTACTTGTGTAACATAATCCACAGTTTTGATTTTCGACATCAGCATTCGGTCAATCTGCAAATAAAAATCAACCGCATTACTAGAAAAAAATTCGTGGTAGGTGAATTTTGTATTTCAGAAAATTGTATAAAATGTTATTCTTTAAATAAACAAATACGTTCAGTAAAGTAGCCATTTAAGAATCATTCACAATCTCGGTTATTTCGTATGGAAAGTTAAACGACTTGAAAACTGCCATTTCGTGTATACATATAGACCTGAAAACTGCCAATTGATCAAAGACTGTATATAACTTTTATTTATGTATTTTTTTATTTAAGGAATAATATCTCCTGTAATCTTTTGAAATACAAGGTTTAGTCTCCACGATATTTTTCTTATACAGTAATGCAATGGATGTCAATATACAGATTGACTTAACAGTACATGAAGTTAAAATTATGGATTATGTATACGTGTAATTTTTTTAATTATGTAATTAAGCATATCACATTAACCGTTACAGATAATTGTAAATAAGTAAGATTTCTAAATTTCAGATTGTTTACTACTTAATAAACTAACTATTTATATTAAATGATCTCTATATATGAAATAATTTTAAGTCTCTCTAACAATGTAATTTTTTATTTTAAATAACTGTTAACATTATGAAAAAAATGTTACAGATAAATTTAATCATAAGAGTAAATATTTTCAATTTATCATAGTTTAGTTATAAGAGTAAATAGAATGCAACGTGCAAATGTGCAATGGGAACGTAATATACATATATATATAAAATATTTTTTAGACCTACAACTAATTGGCATAAACTTTTAGATCTGAAATATCCAATTTGCTAATTGTAAGAATAATATGTAAATAATTGACATAGACATTAAGTATGATTTTAATGAAGTCAAAATTGTTATATTTAACATAACGGCAACTTCGGAAACATTATTATTTTCAATAATTATAATTATAAATATTGAGTATTTTGCAATGTAAATGAAATTGAATAATGATTGTTAACATTATTAAAAAAATATGTTCATGTGAAGAAGAAGTATATATTGGGAAAAATATGTATACCTTAAAATATCTCGAAAAATATAAGGTTTATGAAAACAATTTTCCAGACAAAAGTTGTAAGATTTCAAATGTTCTATTTATTAATCCTATCAGCTTAACTTTGAATGGTCATTTTGAATTTTTAAAATCATATACTTCCTATTTTTTATTGCATATTCTAAAAGCTTATCTCAGAACCTTCTAAAAATTCTGATTTTATCTGTTTTATTCATTTTAATGTTATCGATTATTTTATGTTAAGATATCCATGATTATGTGTCAGTCTAATATAAAAACTATTCATTATCTAATTTTAGTCTATTACATTTTTTATTCAACAGGTTATAAGCTACATACGAGAAAACCAGCTGATTTTACAGAGATTGGACTTTGTACTATTGTAGTATAAAATTAATATCTTTGTAAAATTCTTGATAATTTCGAAAGCTGATTAACTAAAACAGATCACGTGATCAAAATTAACGAATTGGTATTTTTATTTTTGACCATGTGATATCTTGATGTTGAAAATGAGCGTCAACATGAAAAGGCACCTTCAAGCGTGTAAGCGTCCAAAGGAACGCACTCTGTGTCATCGGTGCATTTCAGTCAAGGAGAAGTATAGGTTAGGAGGTTATGTGAGTGACAGATATCAATAATGTACATAAATATTTAATTTTGATTGAACTGTGCATTCTACTGTTTAATATAGTCTTGTTTAATATAGTCTGTTTTTAAGTCTGAATAATCATTGTTCTTTGAAAATATTGATATATGCATTCATATATATATATGTATACATTTCTATCTCAGGTGCAACTGTCAGCTCATAAAAACAATTGTTTTGCTGGAAAATCGTGCATTTTATCTCTTAATTGAGCTGATAATATATCTGAAAATGTACGGTATAACGTGATATTTCCATATACTGTGATATACAATGTGAAAATGTGAATTGCAAAGTCAGATTTTGTTTGTCTCAGGTGTACAGGTTTCAGCACCTGTAAATATTTATTTTATTGGACAGCCAGGTGTCTAATTATTTAGCTGGGCTGATAGTCCACTTGGAAATATATATATTATCATGTCACACTTATATATAGTGTTGCACAGCATGAGAATATATGTAGCGAGATTAAAATCTTAATTGATGTGGTATACTGTGTTCATTCATTATTATTATTAATTGCACAGTTGTATGTGTAAATGTTATGTTTAATTTAGATAAATGTTTATTTATTAATAATTATATATATTAGTCATGATTAATTATAAAATCAGAATAAAGTTAACCTTCTATATGCTTATATATATATATATATATATATATATGTCAGGTTTAAAAAAAATATATATATGTATATATATAAATGTGATATTGATTTGCTATAATTGACTCAATATTGTTATAATATATTATTGATTCTTTCTCTGGTTTTTCAGATGATGTTCTTACTGAGGAGTGTATTGAATGTCTGTCTGGTTTGTGTCATTTCATTTACAAGTTGCTGCTTTGATTCAAGTGTCAGATTTGAGGCTCGATACATGTTTACTGGTGGAATTGCTAATGATCAGATGAGTACAAATATACAAACTTATGTCTTAGAGGATTTTAAATGAATGTATATATGTGACTTCTAATTTAATTGCGTACATATCTGCATTTAATATATATTAAAGTGTTTCGTATATGATAGTAAATTTCATTTTCTTTAATCATCATTTAAAGTCTAAATTAATATTTTTAATCTTAAGGCTTCTAATTAAATTGTCATGTGCATTTACTCATTGTTTTGAGTTAATTTATAATATTATAATCCCATATTAACATTACTAGAACGTTATATATTGAAATTAGCACAGTGGTACATAGTGAAATCATAATTAAATTAAGATGATAATTATTGATCTTTTAATGAACAATTAACAACTAATAATAATTAATTATTAATTAATATTAATTTTAAACAGACTCTGTTAGATTTTAATGTACCGTGAATAATTTTGTGTGTTTAGTTTTGTATGATTAAATATTAACAAATCTAATTTTAGAATATAACGGATATTTCAAATGTATGGTATTTAGCTTGTGTCTTCTTTGTTTGTTTCAGGAACTTGAAAATGTTGATTCAAGCAAACCTCTGATGTAAGCATAAAGACGTTCTTGTCGAAGGACAGTGACGGGAATTAAACAGAGGCACCGGCGGTGACATAATTATTGTTGGAATGAATTAATTGCTTTTAATTATTTTAATAATTTAATGAATTACACTGTAAGTATTTATAAAATCATTGATAATATCAATATTCTTAATTTATATAGAAATAAATTTTCAAAGATATTTATAATGCTGCCTCGTACATGTATATTTACATCAAAATAATTATAAATTGTAAAACTATATTGCAAATATTTTGCTTAAATCTCTAAACATTTATATAAATAACACAAATGCAATTGATATATTCTTTAATTATTTTTGAACCCATTTTTCGAATCCATTTAATAGTCATAAAAATTTGCTCAAATTTGCGAGTCTTTAATAATATTTCGTCTTTAATAATATTTCGTAGATAATTTTATAATTGATTACGCTTTACATGAGATGCTTGATGAAACCTGTCTAAGAAAATTTTGGCTAAGTTTTATCTTTAAAAATTTATTGAAGAAAGCTGCGTATTGAAGAATTATTTCATTTTATATGTACGTTTATATGTCGATTGGATTATATTATATATGAAAAGTGTAATGGTGTATTATTTTTTGTATAATAATAGAGAAACAAAAATACAGAAGGATGAATATATGTATAATAGAAATTATAAAAATATGCAATTTATGTGTAGTCGCACAAAACAGTATCATTCTTTATTTTCATTTAAAATAATTTAAAATATTTTTTATATAACAGTGTATAAGTATTATATGTATGTAATACTTATATAATAGTATATATATGGCATGTGCATTGCACGTATAGTCATAAACATTTAATATATATTTAACAAAATATATGACTTTGTACTATATTACGTATTTTGCTATATTTTCTCATTTTCTTTTTTATGAAATTCGCACAATAAAACGTAAAGTTTTGATTGATTGAACTAAAATTAGATAATCCTTTTTTTTGCAGAAAATAAAAACAATGTTTTTGTGATTGCTAACAGCTTAAACATTAAACAAAAATAATTCATATATTGTTTCTGAATAAATTATTAAAATATTTTTGAGTGAACATTTGTGCATTTAATATCGTTTAATTTTGCCAGATATATAGTTATGAAGCCATGTTTTAATTTGCGCAACAGATCGATTGATTAAGTATTTATTTTTTTCCTTTACATAAGAAATTTTTTTGTTAGATGGCAATTGTGAAGAATTAATTTCCTCTGAAAATTCTTTAATTACTGCAGTACGTTCTTCTTCTGTCCAACGTCTTCTTTTTGTTAGACCATATGGGGATGCTACAAAATAAATATTACAATTAAAACGATTATACTGTTAAACATACAAGAACAGTTCACCCGAATTTATAATATAAACTTTTATTTATTTATAATATATACTAATGTTTTGAAATATTTATTTATAATATATACTAATGTTTTACTTTAAAATATTCCTAAAAAATCCTAAAATATTTCTTAAAAATTAAAAAATTGATAATACATGAATAAAAAATATGAATAATTTAAATAATTTAAATTTAGCTAATATAGACTATTGTTCATTTTCATTTTTTAAGTCAAAAATATATTTATTATAAAAATATATTTATTATATATATCAAAATATATATATATATATAAAAAAATAAAAATATGTTTATTAAAATGTATTAAAATTTTATCAATATACATTACACATTGGAACTTATAATAATAAGCTTAGGCTCTGACATTGTTTATGTAAAAGTAAAACTAAATAATATTTAAGAGTATACAATCTTCTATAGTTTATGAAAGCTAAAATAGAAAAGAAAATAAACTTACTACTGCGACGTTTTTTTATGTTTGGAGAATAATTTTCATCATTGTCGTTATATGTAATTGCATGATTTTGATGCTTAATTTTTCTTTTTATAGATTTTTGTTGTTTATTTGTTATGCTAATTTTAGAAAATTTGTTTTTTCCAGATTGTATTGAAAGAGGCTCTTGTGAACTTATCATACATGTTTCGGCATCGCTGTCCGATGCTTCATTCGACGTATCTGTTCTTGTACCTTCCTCTTCTATTAATAATAATATAATATTACGATAATTGTTATATAAATATATAAATCGATTCATGAAACTAATAACGAATTCGGCCGCTTGTACACTTCCCGTCATTAATTCGTTCCATTCCCTTAGCGAATTTATATAAAATATGTTACATATTCTATATAAATTCACTCGGGGAATGGAATGAATTAATGACGGACAGTGTACTAGTGCTCACTGAGTGCGAATAAATACCATTCAATACCACATATTCGGTTTATGCTCACTGTTCTAATGCATTCATATTGTTGTATTCAGCAAATGAAAAATGCTTTAATGATGAATTTATATTCGGACAAATAAAAAAAAACTGTGCGAGAGCAAAAAATGTTGCATTGACTTTTCTGACAGTGCAGTTTGATACTGCATGGACACAGTTCTGCTCGCACCATGTCGAAACAGCACTAGAACAGATCAGTTAGTGTATGTATGCCGAATTCACTATAAGACTAATTGTGCTACAATCATAGGTTGTAGATACGTAAAAATTAAGCGAAGCAGCAATAAATGCAACAATAAACAAACATCTCAATCTCAATTTAGATTTTCTTCAGTTTCTTCATACTTAACATATTTATACTTTGATGAATGAAGAAGATCCAAATTAAGACTGAAATATTTCATTGTTGTATTCATTTTGCTCCATTTCTGCACATATATATTTATAGTTATAGCATTGAGTTTTTGTAAACTAATTTATATATAAATGCATTTGATTTTGTTTTCTGATTAACTATATATAACAAAAAAGTAAAATACAGAAATTAAAAGATAGTTTTAGAAAAAAGAATAGTTAATATCTATTATAAAAAAAAACTTATGTAAATATATATATATATATATATATATATAACTTTGAAATATCATATAAAATAACAAAAGTAATATAGTACATAATACCTGAATCGCTATTATTGGATTGCTGTTGCACATTTTCACCTAACGCTGCTTCAAGAAATTTTGTCATACGGATAATCTCTAGTGCTGGTATTGACTGCCGGTAGTGACGTTTATGAATTTTTTCATGATGTCCCATAAAGTTAGCCAAATCATCCACTTCATTTTCAGATAAATTCAACGTAATGCATGTTGTAGCAATATGTTTGCGTAATTCAGTGCCTCTTAATGAATGTGGTATTTGTGCATCACATTTTTTAGAAAAATATCGCATAAGGACACATGCTCTTAGATATTTAAAATAACGTTTAGTATTACTAGGTATGCCGAACACATATGGATTTTTTTCAGGAACATTTGCATCCTTTCGATGCTTCAAAATTAGTTCAATACATTGAACTAATTCCATATCTAATATGACAGGCACGGTACGCCCTAATTTCCCACGAATTAAAAATCTTACGTATTTATTAGCAACCTAACATACAAAAGTTTATTCGAATTATTACTTTGTGTTACACATATATATATGTATATTACGCATTACAATTTATATGTATTTCATTCATACATAAAAATAATTTACCTGTTGCAAATCTGTTCCTAATGATTTATATAAATCTAAATAAGTTTCTTTTGTTATACCTTCGCGAGTATTAAAATCTTCTATAGTAACACGTTCAATTTCTCCTGCTCTTCTTCTGTTAAAAACTTGTGTAGATGTAAGTGTAACTTTTGCAAGTTCTAGCCATGTTTTGTACATAAATTTCTTCTGGAGCTTTGTATATAATACTTTTCTTTCGCTTTTTAGGTATAAATGTAGCTTTTTTATGTCTTCCGTAGATGGAAGTATAACTTTTTTTCTGTCTTTTATGTTGTGTTACATTTTCTTCTACTGTTTTGTTTATGGATATCCCATAATCTTCTTGTACTAATTTTAAAAATTTTCTGTAATGTTTTGCTTTTCTACATCATTTGTTTTTATGCACTCACTTATTAACAAATTACCAATTTGTTTTATGTATGTCCCAATATTTGATGCAACTGATGGTGCACCATATTTTTTATTAACAGCATCAAAATGAGATATTTTATTTACTGCTTTAAGACAATCATCATACATGGAAGGATCATATATGTCAGTAAACTCTGTCACGTTAGATCTATACTCTTTTACTGCGATAAGAAACCGTCCTAATAATCGAAGTCTAGCACGAATCATATCTTGTTGATGTTGATGATTGTACTTAATGCATAGTTTGTTTGCATATGTTATTAATAATTTATCATATCTAATACATCGCGTAACATCATCTTCCCTCAAAATTGGGAATAAAACTTTTCTTACTGTTTCACTTGCACATTCATGGATTCTTCCCATCACAGTACGTCCTAAGACTTGTACATTTCTGCCGTTGGATGTGCCTACGTCTACACATTTCTTAAAGTGATGTCTAATATTATTTTTAGTGAACCATCCTTTACACTTTGCACAACACGTAAAATTTTGTATTGTTTTACAACTATTTCTAGTTGGCCTTCGACAAACAA
>JAPIVC010000662.1:0-13650 GCA_030586385.1 Camponotus fellah | reverse complement strand
CTTTTTCCTTCGAGTTATAGCCCTGTAAAATTGAGGAAAAAAATCGAAAAATGAATTGTAACTTTCGGAGACTTTTTCATAGAACGTTAAAGTTTTGCACAGCGTAATAATTAATAATGAGCTTTATTTTTATGTGGTTTTGACCATTTTTTCCCTCAACTTTAGAAGGCTATAACTCGGAGGAAAAGCATTTTTGGACCCATGTTTATATGAACTTTTCCTTATTAACCACTAGAATACGCCCTTAAAATCTCTGACATAGTTTTAGAAACACCTTGTATATGTATATATATATATATATATATATATATATAGAATATAAATATATATGTGTGTGTGTGTGTGTGTGTGTGTGTGTGTATCATAACGTTAAATAAAAATAAAATAACATAACAAAAATAAAATATGTAAGAAAAATGAAATGTAATAAATATAAATAGAAGCGTATAATTGTTATGTAAGATATGAAGGTGCCATTTTTTCAACTTCTTCTCTTAAATGCATAATATTATTGTTGCGTCCTCGTGTTTCTTTCCTTCGGATTACTTAGACATCCGTAACGTTCGGCAGAAGATCGCGTTGCCAAGAGGTTGTTGACAGTAGCGGCTGTCATTTTAGTCGGGAGCCAGCTGTCAAGCTGCATGGATGTGTTTTCTGTAAAGAACCGATTTGTGTTACATTGTGTTTCTGTATTCTGAGTTACTATTTGTGTTACTATTGAATGGTTTATTAAAGTTCTTAGTTCTCTGAAAGAGTGTGTTCATTTCGCGCGACTCGCGAGCGGTCGGCCTTTTCTCCGCACGTCTTTCGATTAATATCGAAATCCTCGGCGCGAGCATAACATTTTTGAGGGCTTGTCCGGGATAAACCGGATTAGACGGACATTAGTGTTCAAAGTGCTCATTCAGCAGTAAAAGAGTGTGATGGCATCCGGTGAAGGTGCGGCAAAACCATTATTTTCATTGACTGAGAATATTAGGAAATTTGTTTGGTTTGAGCAATGTGATGCCGCTTTTAAGGGAATGGAAAAAACATTTGATGTCTTTTCCAATTTTATCTTTTCCAAAGGATGAGGGACAGTTTATCCTCGACACCGATGCTTCAAATCACGGGATCGGTGCTGTATTATCTCAACTTCAAGATGGTGTGGAGAAAGTCATTGCTTATTACAGTCGTATTCTCAGCAAGTCGGAAAGGAATTATTGTGTTACGTGCCGGGAATTGCTTGCTGTGGTGGAGTCTTTAAGGAATTTTCATCATTACTTTTACGGAAACAAATTCTTGATCAGGACTGATCATATCTCCTTGCGTTGGTTATTATCGTTTAGGAATCTGGAAGGTCAATTAGCTCGCTGGATGGAGCGTATTCAGCAATATGATTTTGAGATTATTCATCGGAAAGGGAAGTTGCATGAAAATGCTGACGGACTATCTAGGTGACCTTGTGAGGAGAGTGGTTGGTAAGTATTGTGGTAAAATAGATTCTAGGGAGGAAGAGTTGGTCGGAAGAATAGTTCTAGAGGGGACCGAAAATTGGAGAAAAGATCAGTTGGAAGATCCGACGTTGGGTAGGTTTCTTCGCGGAAAAGAGATGGACCGACATCCTCTTTGGCAAGAGATTGTTTCTGAAGGGGCACCTAGTAAGCTCTATTGGTCATTATGGGATTCCCTGGAACTTAGAGACGGAGTTCTTTATAGAAGGTGGGAATCTCCAAATTTGAAAACTAGCATTTTTCAGAATAGTACCGCAAAAAAGTTTCTCAGATTTTAAAGAAGGCTCACGACTCTCCTACCGGAGAGCACTTTGGGGTAAATAAGACCCTCGGTAAGATTCGTAAGAGATTTTATTGGGATTTTACTTGTAAACAAGATGTTGAGGATTGGTGTAGGTCGTGTAGAGTTTGTATAGCTAAAAAGGGTCCGATAAAGAAAAATCTTCTATGCAAATTTATAATGTCGGAGCTCCATTTGAAAGGGTGCAGATGGACATCCTAGGTTCATTTCCTACGTCTTCAGCAGGAAATAAATATTTATTGGTTAGGTTCTGCGATTGCTTTACTAAATGGGTGGAAGCGTTTCCATTAAAGAATATAAGAACTTCCACTATCGCGAAGGTCTTTGTGAACCAGGTAATTTCTAGATTTGGTGTCCCTTCGGAGTTGCATACGGATCAAGGAAGAAATTTTGATTCGCGAATCTTTGATCATGAGTTGTCTCATTTATTAGGAATTAGGAAAACTCGTACTACTCCGTTTCATCCGCAATCTAACGGGATGGTGGAGCGACATCATCGGACATTAACGGAATATTCGGCTAAATTTGTTTCTGATAACCAGCGCGATTGGGATCGTTGGTTAGGAATGAGTCTTCTAGGTCTGCCAAACATGAGACCACGGGAATAACTCCAGCTGAGTTGTGTCTAGGGAGAGATTTGAAATTACCTCTAGATCTTCTTCGTGGAAACCCGCTTGGGAGTGAGGAATTTTCGGAAGAAAACTATGTTTCGAAATTGAAACAAAAGTTGAATAAGATCCATAGCGAAGTCAGGCAACAGTTGAACATGAAATCTTTAAGAGCGAAAGCTTTGTATGACCGCAAAGCCCGTCGAATATGTTTCGAGCCTAGTCAGAAGGTGTGGTTGTTCAATCCTCGAAGAATTAAAGGAAAAACTCCTAAATTGCAAAGCAATTGGGAAGGACCCTACGAGGTCGTCAAAAAATTGAACGATGTTGTTTATTGTATTAGGAAATAGAAATAAAATTGTTCACTTAGATAGATTAGCTTCCCATTTTGAAAGACGAGAATAGACTTTAGGGAGATATTGTCATACATCCGAGACCCGATTAGTATACCGTAGAATTCGAGACCTTAATGAAAAAATTTTATTTCTAGTTACTCGTTTGGTTTTATTTATTTTCAAGGAAAGAGATGCTGAGTTGCATCTGAATTGCGTTGGAGCGTCTAGCCGGCTTAAGGACGGTTGAACGGGAGTTTTAAGTCAATAGTTGAAGACAGCTTCTCCCGCGGTTTTTGAGCCGTGGTTTTCCCGCGGGATGGAAAGCAAATGCCGAGGTAGGGGTTTGAGGAGTCCCTTATGGACGATGGGTCCACGGCGATTCCCCCCCCTCTTATCCGAAGACACGAAACACCAGCCGAGGAAATTGGAAGTTTTGAATTTTAAAAAACATCATTGGATGTGTATCACATCGATGGAGATTAGAGCGTGTCGCTTGGTACCCTGTAGCAGCAGTTCAGGCTAAAGCAGGGAGACACGGCTGATTTTCCGGAAATCGACTAGCCATGGTTCTACGGAGTCGTTCGCTACTTTTAGCAAGAGCTAAAATAAGAACAAGACTCGGGATCCTTCAATGGCGTTTACGAATTGTCGGGACGACAATCTTAGAAGACGGGGGGCAGTGTTGCGTCTCCGTGTTTCTTTCCTGCGGATTACTTGGACACCCGTAATGGATCCATTCGGCAGAAGATCGCGTTGCCAAGAGGTTGTTGACAGTAGCAGCTGTCAATTTAGTCGGGAGCCAGCTGTCAAGTTGCGTGGACATGTTTTCCGTACAGAGCCGATCTGTTATTTACATTGTGTTTCTGTGTTCTGAGTTACTGTTTGTGTTACTATTGAGTGGTTTATTAAAGTTCTTAGTTCTCTGAAAGAGTGTGTTCATTTCGCGCGACTCGCGAGCCGGCATTTTCTCCGCACGTCTTTCGATTAATATCGAAATCCTCGGCGCAGGCGTAACATTATAATCAACATTACTTAAGATATTCTTACAATCAAAATAAAAATTTTTTAAATAATCAAATTTTTCTTTTTCAAAAAGTAATTTTTCTTTAAAGATTTTCAATCTTTCTTGTTTAATTTTAGTATTCTCACGCATTAATTGTACAGCTGCACTAGAATTTTCTTTATTACTCATAGCTAAAAATTAAAAAAAATTAAAATATGATATTGTTTAAATCTAATTTATGTTGATATTAAAAAAAATTACAAATGTAATTAATAACAATACCTTTGTCTGATACTCGTTCAGGAATAACATGCTTACATAGTTCGGGACTTGTATTTTCCTTTTCTAAAATAATATCATCTATTTCTTTAATGTCATTAAAATCAACATTATATTGAGAACAATTATTTTTTTCTGTCTCCTGTAAATATTAATTTTTAATTTTCTATTATTAATAACACATGAACATTTTATTTGTTAATAAAAATATAATGATTTTACTTACTTGTGCTTAAAAATCTGGATCATAAATTCTATTTGTAGATGTTGACGTATTTTTTATCATATCATCGATCTTGTTTGTAGCTAATGTAAAAATAAATTTCTGGAAATATTATTGAATTTAATTATAAGATACAAATATTATTTATTTTACATTCATCATATCTCTATTATTCATATTAAAAATATATTATTAATCATTAATAATATCATAAAATACAGTATATATTGTACATATATTATACATATATATTATACGTACTCTTTTCGTTTGCATAGAATTAGATGTTCTTTTAATTCAACTTCTTGCGTTTCGCATAATTCTCTATATATATATAATTTAAAAATCTTGAATGATATAGCTCGTTAATAATAATTAAAAAACGATGATGGTACAATTAATCAGCCTACTACGAGCTAAACTGCGGAAGATAATTCAGTTAAAAATCAGTAAATACAATGTCAAAGTCACATTTATTGAAGCAACTAAAAGTGAGACGTTTCGAAGCTTACTTGCATCTCTTCAGTCACGATGTATAAGAGTTATGGTGATAGCATCTCGAATGTAGAATGTCAATGTGTTGTAAAACAAAATGGTTTCTAATACATATAAAAATTACATAAAAAATTATAGAAGAGTAACTAAATTATAAAAGAAGTGTAAAAAAATGTAAAAAAATTAGAAATAAAATAAATAAATACAAAAAATCATTACAATAATCCATATCAGCTCTTACCAAATCTCCAAAAACTTAAAACCTCCACACAAATTCGAGATAGCACAAGTCGCATTCGACATACTTGGATGCGTACTGACGAGATAAACACTTTATTTTCAAATAGCGCAAGATGCATGCGACATACTTGGATGCGTACAGACGAGAAAAACACTTTTTTTCCAGATAGCGTCTGACCATAAGACCTATTTGGATGTGTACTGACGAGATAAAGACTTTATTTTCATATAGCGTAAGACGCATGCGACATACTTGGATGCGTACAGACGAGAAAAACCACTTTTTTCAAGAAAGTGTTCGACCATAAGAATTTGGATGCGTACTGACGAGATAAACACATTATTTTCAAATAGCGCAAGACGCATGCGACATACTTGGATGCGTACAGACGAAAAAAAAAATTTTTTTTCCAGATAGCAAAAGTCGCATTCGACATACTTGGATGCGTACTGACGAGATATACACTTTATTTTCAAATAGTGCAAGATGCATGCGACATACTTGGATGCGTACAGACGAGAAAAACACTTTTTTTCCAGATAGCGTCCGACCATAAGACCTATTTGGATGTGTACTGACGAGATAAAGACTTTATTTTAATATAGCGCAAGACGCATGCGACATACTTGGATGCGTACAGACAGAAAAACACACTTTTTTTCCAGAAAGCGTTCGACCATAAGACCTATTTGGATGCGTACTGACGAGATAAACACTTTATTTTCAAATAGCGCAAGACGCATGCGACATACTTGTGCGTACAGACGAGAAAAACAATTTTTTTCCAGATAGCGCAAGTCGCATGCGGCATACATGGATGCGTACAGACGAGAAAAATCCTTTTTTTCCAGTTAGCGTCCGACCATAAAACTTATTTGGATGCGTACTGACGAGATAAACACTTTATTTTCAAATAGCGCAAGTCGCATGCGACATACTTGGATGCATACAGACGAGAAAAACACTCTTTTTCCAGATAGCGCCCGACCATAAGACCTATTTGGATGTGTACTGACAAGATAAACACTTTATTTTCCATATAGCGCAAGACGCATGCGACATACTTGGATGCGTACAGATGAGAAAAACACTTTTTCTCCAGAAAGCCAAGCCGCATTCGGCTTACTTGGATGCGTACAGACGAGAAAAACACTTTATTTTCAAATAGCGCAAGACGCATGCGACATACTTGGATGCGTACAGACGAGAAAAACACTTTTTTCCAGATAGCGTCCGACCATAAGACCTATTTGGATGCGTACTGACGAGATAAACACTTTATTTTCAAATAGCGCAAGACGCATGCGACATACTTGGATGCGTACAGACGAAAAAAACACTTTTTTCCAGATAGCGTCTGAACATAAGACCTATTTGGATGTGTACTGACAAGATAAACACTTTATTTTCATATAGCGCAAGCCGCATGCGACATACTTGGATGCGTACAGATGAAAAAAACACTTTTTCTCCAGAAAGCACAAGTCGCATTCGGCATACTTGGATGCGTACAGACGAGAAAAAACACTTTTTTTCAAATAGCGCAAGACGCATGCGACATACTTTGATGCGTACAGACGAGAAAAACACTTTTTTCCAGATAGCGTCCGACCATAAGACCTATTTGGATGCGTACTGACGAGATAAAACTTTATTTTCATATAGCGCAAGACGCATGCGACATACTTGGATGAGTACAGACGAGAAAAATTTCAAAAGGCTGGAGCCAGAAAAACACTTTTTTTCCAGATAGCGTCCGACCATAAGACCTATTTGGATGTGTACTGACGAGAAAAACACTTTATTTTCAAATAGCGCAAGAGCATGCGACACCGACGAGACTTTTCAAGCGCAAGACGCCGACATACTTGGATGAGTACAGACGAGAAAAACTCTTTATTTTCAAATAGCGCAAGACGCGTGCGACATACTTGGATGCGTACAGACGAGAAAAACACTTTTCTTCCAGATAGCGTCCGACCATAAGACCTATTTGGATGTGTACTGACGAGAAAAACACTTTATTTTCAAATAGCGCAAGATGCATGCGACACACTTGGATGCGTACTGACGAGATAAACAATTTATTTTCAAATAGCGAATGTCGCATGCGACATACTTGGATGCGTACAGACGAGAAAAAACACTTTTTTCAGGATAGCGTCCTACCATAAGACCTATTTGGATGCGTACAGATGAGAAAAACACTTTTTTTCCTGATACCACAAGTAGCATTCGACATACTTGGATACGTACAGACGAGAAAAATAATTTATTTTCAAATAGCGCAAGACGCGTGCTACATACTTGGATGCGTACAGACGAGAAAAACACTTTTTTTCAGATAGCGTCCGACTATAAGACTTATTTGGATGCGTACTGATGAGATAAACTCTTTATTTTCAAATAGCGCAAGACGCATGCGACATACTTGGATGGGTACAGATGAGAAAACACAATTTCTTTCCAGATAGCGCAAGGCGCATGCGACATACTTGGATGAGTACAGATGAGAAAAACACTTTTTTCCGCTAGCAGAAGTCGCATTCGACATACTTGGATGCGTACAGACGAGAAAAACACCTTTTTTCCAGATAGCGCAAGTCGCATGCGGCATACATGGATGCGTACAGATGAGAAAAACCCTTTTTTTCCAGTTAGCGTCCGACCATAAAACTTATTTGGATGCGTACTGACGAGATAAACACTTTATTTTCAAATAGCGCAAGTCGCATGCGACATACTTGGATGCATACAGACGAGAAAAACACTTTTTTTCCAGATAGCGTCCGACCATAAGACCTATTTGGATGCGTACTGACGAGATAAACACTTTATTTTCAAATAGCGCAAGACGCATGCGACATACTTGGATGCGTACAGACGTGAAAAACAATTTTTTTTCCAGATGGCGTCCGACCATAAGACCTATTTGGATGTGTACTGACGAGATAAAGACTTTATTTTCAAATAGCGCAAGATGCGACACACTTGGATGCGTACTGACGAGATAAACAATTTATTTTCAAATAGCGAATGTCCGCGACATATTTGGATCGACAGACGTGAAAAACACTTTATTTTCTAAATAGCGCAAGACGCATGCGACATACTTGGATGAGTACAGACGAGAAAAACTCTTTATTTTCAAATAGCGCAAGACGCGTGCGACATACTTGGATGCGTACAGACGAGAAAAACACTTTTCTTCCAAATAGCGTCCGACCATAAGACCTATTTGGATGTGTACTGACGAGAAAAAACACTTTATTTTCAAATAGCGCAAGATGCATGCGACACCTTGGATGCGTACTGACGAGATAAAGACTTTTTTTTCATATAGCGCAAGACGCATGCGACATACTTGGATGAGTACAGACGAGAAAACTTTATTTTTCAAATAGCGCAAGACGCGTGCGACATACTTGGATGCGTACAGACGAGAAAAACACTTTTTCTTCCAGAAGGCGTCCGACCATAAGACCTATTTGGATGTGTACTGACGAGAAAAACACTTTATTTTCAAATAGCGCAAGATGCATGCGACACACTTGGATGCGTACTGACGAGATAAACACTTTATTTTCAAATAGCGAATGTCGAATGCGACATACTTGGATGCGTACAGACGAGAAAAACACTTTTTTTCCAGATAGCGTCCTACCATAAGACCTATTTGGATGCGTACAGATGAGAAAAACACTTTTTTTCCTGATACCACAAGTAGCATTCGACATACTTGGATGCGTACAGACGAGAAAAATACATTTTTTTTTCAAATAGCGCAAGACGCATGCGACATACTTGGATGCGTACAGACGAGAAAAACATTTTTTCCAGATAGCGTCCGACTATAAGACCTATTTGGATGCGTACTGATGAGATAAACTCTTTATTTTCAAATAGCGCAAGACGCATGCGACATACTTGGATGGGTACAGATTAGAAAAACAATTTCTTTCCAGATAGCGCAAGGCGCATGCGACATACTTCGATGAGTACAGATGAGAAAAACACTTTTTTGCTACGCAGAAGTCGCATTCGACATACTTGGATGCGTACAGACGAGAAAAACACTTTTTTCCAGATAGCGCAAGTCGCATGCGGCATACATGGATGCGTACAGATGAGAAAAACCCTTTTTTTCCAGTTAGCGTCCGACCATAAAACTTATTTGGATGCGTACTGACGAGATAAACACTTTATTTTCAAATAGCGCAAGTCGCATGCGACATACTTGGATGCTACAGACGAGAAAAACACTTTTTTCCAGATAGCGTCCGACCATAAGACCTATTTGGATGCGTACTGACGAGATAAACACTTTATTTTCAAATAGCGCAAGACGCATGCGACATACTTGGATGCGTACAGACGTGAAAAACAATTTTTTCAGATAGCGTCCGACCATAAGACCTAGTTATGTGTACTGACGAGATAAAGACTTTATTTTCATATAGCGCAAGACGCGCACTTGGATGAGTACAGACGAGAAAACTCTTTATTTTCAAAATAGCGCAAGACGCGTGCGACATACTTGGATGCGTACAGACGAGAAAAACACTTTTTTTCCATAGCGTCCGACCATAAGACCTATTTGGATGTGTACTGACGAGAAAAACACTTTATTTTCAAATAGCGCAAGATGCATGCGACACACTTGGATGCGTACTGACGAGATAAAGACTTTATTTTCATATAGCGCAAGACGCATGCGACATACTTGGATGAGTACAGACGAGAAAAACTCTTTATTTTCAAATAGCGCAAGACGCGTGCGACATACTTGATGCGTACAGACGGAAAAAACACTTTTCTTCCAGATAGCGTCCGACCATAAGACCTATTTGGATGTGTACTGACGAGAAAAACACTTTATTTTCAAATAGCGCAAGACGCATGCGACATACTTGGATGCGTACAGACGAGAAAAACATTTTTTTTCCAGAAAGCGTTCGACCATAAGACCTATTTGGATGCGTACTGACGAGATAAACACTTTATTTTCAAATAGCGCAAGACGCAGCGCTGGATGCGTACGGACGAGAAAAACAATTTTTTCCCAGATAGCGCAAGTCGCATGCGGCATACTTGGATGCGTACAGACGAGAAAAACCCCTTTTTTTCCAGTTAGCGTCCGACCATAAGACCCTATTTGGATGCGTACTGACGAGATAAACACTTTATTTTCAAATAGCGCAAGTCGCATGCGACATACTTGGATGCGTACAGACGAGAAAAACACTTTTTTTCCAGATAGCGTCCGACCATAAGACCTATTTGGATGCGTACTGACGAGATAAAACACTTTATTTTCAAATAGCGCAAGACGCATGCGACATACTTGGATGCGTACAGACGAGAAAAAACTTTTTTCAAAAGGCGCACGACCAAAACCTTGGATGCGTACAGACGAGAAAACACTTTATTTTCCAATTGCGCAAGACGCATGCGACATACTTGGATGCGTCCTGACGAGAATAAACACTTTTTTTTCAAATAGCGCAAGACGCATGCGACATACTTGGATGCGTACAGACGAGAAAAACACTTTTTCCATAGGCAAGCCATCCGCCATAACCCTTGGATGCGTACAGACGAGAAAAAACCCTTTATTTTCAAATAGCGCAAGACGCATTGCGACATATTGGATGCGTACAGATGAGAAAAACACTTTTTCCCAGATAGCGCCCAAGTCCATGACATATTTGGATGTGTACAGACGAGAAAAACACTTTATTTTCAAATAGCGCAAGACGCATGCGACATACTTGGATGCGTACAGACGAGAAAAAAACTTTTTTCCAGATAGCGCCCGAACGATATTTGGATGCGTACAGACGAGAAAACCACTTTTATTTTCAAATAGCGCAAGACGCATGCGACATACTTGGATGCGTACAGACGAGAAAAACATTTTTTTCCAGATAGCGTCCGACCATCAGACCTATTTGGATGTGTACTGACGAGATAAAGACTTTATTTTCATATAGCGCAAGATGCATGCGACATACTTGGATGCGTACAGACGAGAAAAAACTTTTTTCAAATAGCGTTCGACCATAAGACCTATTTGGATGCGTAATTGACGAGATAAACACTTATTTTCAAATATCGCAAGACGCATGCGACATACTTGGATGCGTAGCAGAGAGAAAAACAATTTTTTTCCAGATAGCACAAGCGCATTCGACATACTTGGATGCGTACATGACGAGATATACATTTTTTTTCAAATAGTGCAAGATGCATGCGACATACTTGGATGCGTACAGACGAGAAAAAACACTTTTTTCCAGATAGCGTCCGACCATAAGACTTATTTTGGATGTGTACTGACGAGATAATCACTTTATTTTCAAATAGCGCTAGACGCATGCGACATTCTTGGATGCGTACAGATGAGAAAAAACACTTTTTTCCAGATAGCACAAGTCGGCATTCGACATACTTGGATGCGTACAGAGGAAAAACACTTTTCTAAATAGCGCAGAACCCATAAGACCTATTTGGATGTGTACATTGACGAAAAAACACTTTTTTTTCAAATAGCGCAAGGCAATGCGACACACTTGGATGCGTACTGACGAGAAAAAGACTTTATTTTCATATAGCGCAAGACGCATGCGACAAACTGGATGCGTACAGACGAGAAAAACACTTTTTTCCAGATAGCGTCCGACCATAAGACCTATTTGGATGCGTACTGACGAGATAAACACTTTATTTTCAAATAGCGCAAGACGCATGCGACATACTTGGATGCGTACAGACGAGGAAAACAATTTTTTTCCAGATAGCGCAAGTCGCATGCGACATACTTGGAAGCGTACTGACGAGATAAACACTTTATTTTCAAATAGCGCAAGTCGCATGCGACATACTTGGATGCGTACAGACGAGAAAAACACTTTTTTCCAGGTAGTGTCCAACCATAAGACCTATTTGGATGTGTACTGACGAGATAATCACTTTATTTTCAAATAGGCGCTAGACGCATGCGACATTCTTGGATGCGTAAGATGAGAAAAACACTTTTTTTCCAGATAGCACAAGTCGCATTCGACATACTTGGATGCGTACAGACGAGAAAAACACTTTATTTTCAAATAGCGCAAGACGCATGCGACATACTTGGATGCGTACAGATGAGAAAAATTTTTTTCCAGAATGCACAAGTCGCATTCGGCATACTTGGATGCGTTACAGACGAGAAAAACACTTTATTTTCAAATAGCGCAAGACGCATGCGACATACTTGGATGCGTACAGACGAGAAAAACACTTTTTTCCAGATAGCGTCCGACCATAAGACCTATTTGGATGTGTACTGACGAGATAAAGACTTTATTTTCATATAGCGCAAGACGCATGCGACATACTTGGATGAGTACAGACGAAAAACTCCTTTATTTTCAAATAGCGCAAGACGCGTGCGACATACTTGGATGCGTACAGAAGAAAAACATTTTTCTTCCAAATAGCGTCCGACCATAAGACCTATTTGGATGTGGCTGACGAGAAAAACACTTTATTTTCAAATAGCAAGATGCATGCGACACACTTGGATGCGTACTGACGAGATAAACACTTTTTTTTCAAATAGCGAATGTCGCATGCGACACCTTTGGGATGCGTACAGACGAGAAAACACTTTTTTCCAGATAGCGTCCTACCATAAGACCTATTTGGATGCGTACAGATGAGAAAAACACTTTTTTCCTGATACCACAAGTAGCATTCGACATACTTGGATACGTACAGACGGAGAAAATAATTTATTTTCAAAGAGCCAAGACGATGCGACATACTTGGATGCGTACAGATGAGAAAAATCTTTTTTCCAGAATGCACAAGTCGCATTCGGCATACTTGGATGCGTACAGACGAGAAAAACACTTTTTTTTCAAATAGCGCAAGACGCATGCGACATACTTGGATGCGTACAGACGAGAAAAACACTTTTTTCCAGAGCGTCCGACCCAAAAGACCTATTTGGATGTGTACGAGATAAGACTTTATTTTTAATTTTAAGCGGAACTTCTATCTTTGTCAGCAGCAGATTATATTATATAAAAGCACATGTATAAAATTTTATAATACTAACAAAGTTAAAGTGAAATTGCACCCCAACTAGACGCAATTTTATAATTAATACTTCTTACACCATTTCAATATTTGCCTAAATTATCTTAAAAAAAAACGAAAGCTTCCAAAACATTCAACAAAATGTTTTAGATAAATATTGTTCTGAAGTGAAAAAAAAAAGTTATGACTCATTTAATATTGGGAGATATATATTAAATTTATACTCTTAAATTTGATATTTTTATACTTTAATTTGATATTTATACTCTTAAATTTGAGTTTTTCTCTTAAATTTGATATTTTCTCGACAATTTTCATTAAAATAGAATAACTTTTTTAAAAACATTTCGACGTTAGCTATAAGAATATGCAATAAAAATATCTATTACAGATATCCATTAAAAATTTGTAATAAGGATATATAATTAAAGATTTTATATTGATCTCGATGCAACTTTTCAAAGTCATTCTGAGATCAAATAACCTCTATCAGATAAAGTATTTTTTATTGAATCTTAAGTTTTTTTTTTCTAAAAAATTTTTTTTGAGATATTTGATCATTACAGAACTTTTAGCGCTTCCAT
>JAPIVC010000661.1:3922500-4039723 GCA_030586385.1 Camponotus fellah | reverse complement strand
ATTCATACCTTTAACTATAGAAGTATGAACTGTCTGAATATTCTCATTACAACATAATACTACGATTGATTGAATATGATTGGGAATGTATTGATTATGAATCTAAAATGTGATTATTTTACGTAATAGATAGGCAATATCATCTATTCTAAATTCAATATTCAAGTTGGCAGTAAAAACAAAATTTTATATAATATAATAAAATTATGCAATGAGATAAATTTATTGACAAATAAATTATTGAAAAATAAGTTCTTCCCATTTAAACTCACCATCTGTACTCTGTCATCTGTATATGCTTTGTACTATCGTCATAATTTATTTTTTTTGTTTAATTATTATTATGTTATTATATGCTGTATTTTTATTTATCCCGAATAATTGTCATATATATATATATATATATATATATATATATATTGTGTGTGTGTGTGTGTGTGTGTGTGTGTGTGTGTGTGTGTGTGTGTGTGTGTGTGTATGTGTGTAATATCGTGTAAAATAAAACTACTATTTTATATCTATATTTAGATGCCATAACTTTTAAGTAATAATGTTGTTATGATAACGACAGTATAATTAAAAATTATAAAATAAGAATACAGATAAATGATTTAAAATAGAAGAAAATTTTGCATATTTATGAAATTGTAATCATATTTCAAACTTGCAAATAATACTTATAAGCTACAGACAAACTGTGTTCAATAGTATATATCATAACATAATTGCTTTCAGTAGAATTATCTAACACAGCCGATAGCTAAGTAAAGATATTTCAAATATAATTGAATGAAAGTTCTGTTGCCCATAAAATACGAGTTTGTATACTCTGTTTGTAATAAAATCATATCATACCACCATCAACCAAAGGAATAATGCAAGAATTAAAATGTCGCAATTTGGATATTTTCAACAGATTCAAATATAAAAACAGCTCTAAAAGCCTCTGTAGTTGACAGATCTCTGATTCAACCAACCTTATCCTGTCTCTTAAAAGATTGATAAATATTTTTTCATACTAGTTAAAATAAACAGAATTTTTTAAAAAATTATTTACAATTTTATATTTAGAATTTATCATATATGTATATACATAAATTGATTTGGTTTTACAACAAAAGCTTATTTAAATTTACCAGTCTTTGGTTGATGGAGCCTAAAAAATACCGATAAAAGACGTCAACATCGTCATGAGTGGAAAAAGTACTGATAATACATACTTCTATAGTCAAAGATAAATATTCTATCCAACTTATCAATTTGTGTCGGAACTTTTTTTTTAACTTATACGGCAAGAAAGATTTCAGCTTTATTTAGCTTACTGAACGGATTATAAACCTCGATTAAAAATATTTATTTTCAAGATAAAAAAAATGTAAAAAGTGAAAGTGAAAGAGAAAGAGAGAGAGAAAGAGAAATAGAGTAACACTTAACTAGGTCCAGGAGGGGTATTGAAATTAAACATGGTAGATGGTGGACGTTCTGGTAAACTCGGTTTTGGTGGTAACCTCGGTGTCACTGATCCTGAAATGCAATAATTAAAATCAAATTTTAAATTAAATTTAAATTAATTAATTTATCAAATTATTAAATTGCACGAATTTGTAAACGAGAAACATTGATAAATGGCGTTATCTCACCGTTAGGCTGCGTCGGTGCAGGTTTCGTGGGGCTAGGGCCATTGAAAGACATATGTCTCCGTTGATGAACGACGTTAGCGAGACACGTGCTTTCTAATGTGGAATTTCGACGCGCTAATAATGCCGAATTGCTAGAATTTAGCATCGATGGAAGTCGCGGCGGTATGTCTCTTCGTGGTGGTAATGGGGGTGGGGATATATCATCTCTCGGTGGAAGAACTGGTGCGTTTGGCGCTTGTCTTACCTATGTTTGTTTGTTTGAATTTCTTAGACTTTCTCCATCAATAATATACAATAATGTATTTATAATGATTATTTATTTTTAATGAATTTCGCGATGCAGATATACTTATCTTTGCGTGTTGAAATATCTTTAATAAAGTTGATGCAAAATTAATAATATCGATATTTATCAAAGAATCCGATACTGTATAATATACTATCATGTACTATACAGGGTGTCCCATTTTAATCTATCACCCCTTTTAACTTTGTAGGGAGAGTCGTGGAGAAAAATGTTTCAGACAAAAGTTGTATGATTTGAAGGGGGATATAAGATGGTACTATTGGTTTGACCTTGAAGAGTCATTTGAAGATCACGTGAAGGCCACCTCAATTTTTTTAAATGGCACCCCCTATTTTTTTATTACATATTCTTGTAGCTAACCTTGAGAGCTTTTCAAAACACTATAATTAAATGTTTTTCCATTAAGTACTTTTCGAGTTATAAAGCTTGAATTAATATCTTAATTTTATATAAACGATAAAATATCTAGTAAAATATTCATTTTTCGATTATCTTACCTTAATACTTTTATGTAAATAATGGAGAGAATCAATTGGTGTAAAGAAAAAACATAATTGTTTCGAATAAGAAATATGTAATTTGCAATTAACACATATTTTTTCTTCGAAACAACTATGTTTTTTCTTTACATCAGTGATCTTGATTCCTCTCATTATTTTGTACATAAAAGTATTAAGGTAAGATAATCGAAAAATATTTTACTAGATATTTTATGGTTTATATAAAATTAAGATATTATTTCAAGCCTTATAACTCGAAAAGTACTTAATGAAAAAACATTTAATTATAGTGTTTTGAAAAGCTCTCGAGATAAGTTATAAGAATATGTAATGAAAAATAGGAGGTTCCATTTAAAAAAATTGAGGTGGCCTTTACGTGACCTTCAAATGACTCTTCAAGGTCGAACCAATAGTATCATCTTATGTCTCCCTTCAAACCGTACAACTTTTGTCTGAAACATTTTTCTTGACGACTCTCCCTACAAAGTTAAAAGGGGTGATAGATTAAAATAGAACACCCTGTATATTATCCAATGATATTAATAAAATCATATTTGACAAATGCTAAATAAAAAAATAATAACTTGATTATATTTAAAAGTACGTTTCTATAAAAATAAAATTTAAATTTGTATTCAAATTCTCATTAAATAATGCGAAAACTCATTAAATTAAGCCTCTACTTAATCTTAGAATCTTACTTGTTGCGATGATTCGCTAAATGAACTCTCTCGTCTTCTGCTGGATCTAGGTGGTAGAGGTGGTGGAAGTTGGCTAGGGGGTATGTTACCAGGAGATGGTGGCGTTGGTATTCCACTGGGACTTCCACTTGACGATACAGCACTCACTATGCTGGGATTAAAGCCAAAGTGAGTAATTTGTTGCGTAGCAGGAAAATGTCCGGGAGATCCCAGTTGCGGGCTGCTACTCGACGAAGCGATCGAAAGTCCCGACATACTAGGCGGACTAGGTGATCCTGGAGGTACAGTTCCAGAAGGTCCTACAATGAGCAGGAAAAGATTTAATAATCGCAATCATTATTAAATCCAGCACGTCTACTCAAATCTTGTAAAAAAATTTCTGAAAATTTTCTGATCTTTCATATATTTTTGTTCAAAATTCAAAATAGATAAAGAAAATATTTTAGATTTCTGCAATTTGCTAAAATAAGTTTTTTTTATCTTGCGTTTTCTAGTGTTTTTCAATCATGTGAAAAAAAATAGAGAGCTCCTAAAGTTTCAACTGTTAGATTTGTAAATGTATCGAAAAAAACTAAATAACTTTAAGATGAGCATTTTTACATAAGAGTTGACATGAGACTTTCATTTTTTTATCACTAGACATTATAAATATGCACCTTAAGGGATTATACCATCAGCAAGTCGAAAAGAACGTATTTTTGGGAAATTAAAAAAAAACTGTTAGGTATTTTTATTTCATCGATTTTTTATCATAATATATATTTATCAAAGAAATTTTCATAATTTTTTCAATTAAAAATATCGAGAAATGTAGACACAGTAGCTATTTTCCAGAGACATCTTTTTTCGGAGGCGCTTGGCGGTGAGCAAGATTACTCGGAGCTGAAGGATTTTACAAAAAATTGATTTTTGATAATATGACAGACGTTTGACGCAAAAATACGAATTTTTTGTGTTAAAACTTTTCGTTCTTTTGTTAATAAAAAAAAAGTTTTCATCAAAATTAAAATCCCTTCGTTCACGAACTAGATCAATTCATACGAAAGCTAAATCCTTTCGAATTTTTTATTTCAGATGATCCAGTTCCGAATAATCTTGCTCAACGCCAAGCGCCTCCGAAAAAAGATGTCTCTGGAAAAGATGTCTGGAAAATAGCTACTGTGCCTACATTTGTCGATATTTTTAACTGAAAAAATTATGAAAACTTCTTTGATAGATATATATTATGATAAAAAATCGATGAAATAAAAATACTTAACAGTTTTTTTTAAATTCTCCAAAAATACGTTTTTTTTGATTTGCTGACTAGGTATAATCCCTTAATATTTTGACAAGACAATATATAAGATATAGACAAGATATAAATAAATATATATATATATATATATATATGAAGAAATATATATTTATAATATATTTTAAACACATAATTCACACACACTCAGTTTGTTTATGATAGCAAAACAAAATTATATCATAATATATATCATAATATATATTTATATATTATAAAAGAGAATTTTTTTTAATTTCTGAATGAATCCTACATTATCATAAAATTCTACGAGAATCCTCAGATTTTTCCATCTTACAAAAAAGTCTCTAAGAATTTTAGATTTTCCATGTTTTTCCAAGAAATCAACACCTTGTCAAAATTTAAATAATCTAATGTATACCTAATAAGACAGGTGCAAAAACGCTGTGGTCCCCTATGTGCGGAACTGTAACTTGTGATGCATGTGGTGGTGTTTCCGGTAATTCGAGAGGCGGAGGAGCTTCTGACGGAGGATCGTGCAATCTTACGCTGGACGTTACCGTTTGTAATGGAGCTGGCAATTTTCCGCTCAAACTTCTACTAGCTTTGATTCCCGGCGACTTCAAGTTTATCTCGGGCCATTTACGTGGCTGTTACAAGTAATAATATATGAAAAAAAAACTGGGAAGGAATAAATTAATTATATGGAATTAATTGTATAAAACGCTTACGAATCGTGCAGGTCCTTTACATTTCCTGGGCTCTATCTCTAAACTTTTGCTGTACAGATAATTGCCTATATTTGCGTCTGACATATTAGGATCGAAGGGACACATATTTTCAATGTATTGTCTTATTTTAGACTCCACTGAAAGACAATAGGGTTGATTTTGGTACTGTTGTATTTCACCAGTTATTTCTGCCACTTTTCGCCGTTTACTAAAATTAATAAGTTCCGGACTTCCTGGTAAATAGTCTGGATTCCCCTCTTCAATATGCAGAATATTAGTCAAGTACATACCTAAAATGATATGAAAAAAGAGATATTGAAATTTAATTCTTCTCATAATTACAAAAGAATCATCTCACTTTGTAATACTTACCTAAGAATGGTACACAAGGTGGATTGATAGATCGTAATTTTTCTTGATATTTTCGAAAGTGATCGTTATTAAGCTCTCGAGCTTCTTCCAAAGCTTTTTCTAATCGTGTTGGTAATTGCTGTGAAAACAAACACATGTTAGAAGGAAAATGGACACAGAAGGATCTTGAAAGATATATAGGGTGTCCCATTTTAAATTACGCACCTAAATATCTTCCGAATAATACGTTTTACAGAAAAATGTTTCAGACAATAGTATATGGTTTCGAGGGGGCCATAAGATGGTACCATTGGTTTGACCTGGAAGAGTCATTTGAAGGTCACATAAAGGTCATTTCAATTTTTTTATGTGGAACACCCTATATATTTTTGCACATTCTTGTAGCTCATCGAGAGCTTGCCAAAACATTATAATTAAGTTAGTTTTCATTAAGTACTTTCCGAGTTATGAGGCTTGAAGTTATTTCTTAATTTTACATAATCCATCTAAAAATAAAATATCTAGTAAAATATTCAAATATTTTTCGATTATCCTACCTCATACTTTTATGTACAAAATAATGAGAGAAATCAATTGATGTAAAGAAAACACATAATTGTTTCGAAGAAAAAATATGAAATTGTTAATTGCAAATTACATATTTTTTTCGAAACAATTATGTGTTTTCTTTACATCAATTGATTCCTCTCATTATTTTGTACATAAAAGATTATTGAGATAGGATAATCGAAAAATGAATATTTTACTAGATATTTTACAGTTTATGTAAAATTAAGAAATGACTTCAAGCCTCATAATTCGGAAAGTGCTTAATGAAAACTAACTTAATTATAGTGTTTTCGACATGAGCTACAAGAATGTGCAAAAACATATAGAGTATTCCATTTAAAGAAATTGAAATGATCTTCACGTGATCTTCAAATGACTCTTCAAAATCAAACCAATGATACCATCTTATAGTTCTCTCGAAACCATACAATTTTTGTTTGAAACATTTTTCTGTAAAACGTATTATTCGGAAGATATTTAGATGCGTAATTTAAAATGGGACACCTTGTATAAGCGTGAACATATGTATATACAAATAAATCATACATACTTGGCACTTAAAGCTTTTTTTAATTTTATGAATTTTTTTTGCCAAATTTGTGTTCTTTTTGCTTATCATACGTACTTGAAACGTAAATTTTAGCCTAAAAACGGAAGCCGATCCCATAGCGCTAACAATCGCCAGGACGCCATTAAAATTGTTGAGATCCTGTAGCACCATCATTATTTCAATTGCACGTGATACGATGGCTACTCTCTCCTCGCAGTTTTCAGCCTCCACTATTATTTTCTCCAGCCATCTTGTGAACTATCAAAGATGTCAAATCCAAGTTAATACTTAATATTATAAACTTCATACTTTTGCGATGATTTCAAACACAAAAACTTACATTTGTCGTGTGTTTAATCATTTTCATTAAATTCGGTGACGTCTTCTCCTTGTCTTTTTTTGTCCATACTGATCCAACTAATTCGGAAGGCTTCACCACTCTGTACAGTTCAAACTCCAATAGTGTTAATTGTCTGGCTAATTCGATAGGATGTATCTATAATTGACAGATTATTTCTCAATTGAGATTCAATGATTCCAATGAGAACTTCCTGAATGTATTTCCTTAAATAAATCACATAATTGAAAGATATGTGTACCGTAAGTATTCCAGACTCTTCATTATTTTCTGGAATTTTAATAGAATTTTCAATCGGTGGAGGAGATCGCTCGAAACTAAATGTAATAGGTCGTTGTTCCGATGGTTCGCATTTTCTTTGAACAATTTTCAGTACTGAATCAACCCATTTCCGCATAGACTTGCCACTAACTGTATCTAAAAATAATTGCAATCTTTCCAAAAGATTCCTGTCGCGTTCAAAATCATAAAAGTGATGATCCACCTAATGGAAAACATTAAGAAAAAAAAATGGTGTTTTAAGAATTGCATGGGATTCGTGACAGATGGGAAAAATATGTTACTAACCCAGTGTCTTAAGACGTTCAGAACTCTAAACTGTACTGGCTGACAGAATTCTTTTCTGTATCTTTTCCAATCTTCTCTCGCCGTTGTTTTACATACGGAAGGTTTCTCTTCTTCACCGTAGACTAATGACGGGTCTGGTATGTCAAATCTTTCGATCAGTAATGTTAATAATTCTTGAGGTGAGCAAAAACTTCTGTAAAATAAATTGTTAAAAATGAACAATTGATTACTATTTATTCGTAATATACAGTGTTTGCAGTCTGGTATCTAGATAAAATTATCTAGATAATCATCTAGATAAAGAATGGATCATCTTTATCTTTAACTAGAAGAAGAAATACAAAGTATCTTTATCTTTATCTTAGATGAAAAATATATGATATAAATATATATGATATAAGAATATATGATATAAATATATAATATATCTAAAAATTATCTAAGACGACGTTTTCATTATGCAAAAAAATTTTCTAGGCAAGTTTCTAAAAATTTATCTAAAATATCTAAAATACATTTTTTATATTATTCTTATTAATATATTATAAATATATTATTATTATATTATTAATATATTATAAATACATTATAAATATATTATAAATATAAATTAATATATAAATATTTATCATACCATTTATATACCTGTATTTTACTATTATTTAAATATTCTTTAGGAAAAGAGAAAGAATATGTATTTATGATTTTAATTTTATCCCATTTATAATCTGCGTCACATTTTTTACAAATATTTATAGTCTTTTAAAATAAACAAAAATAGATAATTACCTAGAGTATCGCAATAATTATCTCATCTTTCATCTAGATTAAGTAAAAGCAAAATCATCTTTATCTCATCTAAGATAAATTTACGGATTTTTATCTTTATCTTTATCTAGATAATTTTGAAATTATCTATAGCAAATACTGATAATATATGTATTTGCAATGCCGTAATTTACCTGTAAGTAGTAAGGAATGTTCTTACAAAAGCAGGATCCGCATATATGTGATAAGTCAATCTCTCCACTAATTTGATCAAAGTTGCACCCTTGATCAATGGAACGCCACCATTTTCTCTGGCCTCCAGAACAATGTTCTCCTTGCTATCTTGTTCAGCAAATTTATACAAGTGAGCAGGAGGAAGTCTTAGCGGATGTTTTCTTTCTTCATCCAAAAGAATACTATCCAAGGTCCTTTCTAACATACTTTTCGTATTCAACATAACTAAATCTGCCATCCAATTATTTTTATCCTCAACAGATTTGGCAACGAGAATAACATTAGGATGATCTCTTGGCGCAATCTCGAAAGCATTCTTCAATTCTGCAAACATTTGCATTGCACGAAAATTTGACACGAAATTAAATGCGATAAAGTTGCAATAAATATTTTTTACCTTCGGTATCTTCTCTGTCAATAATATCAACTTTCCTGATGAAAAACCTTTCCTTCAATCGGAGTTCGCCTTGGTGAGTAGTATGTCCACCTCCGACTGCAACAATACCAGCTGCAACGGTAACACTAACTCTTTTACTACTATTTGGTTTGCACAATACTAGTAAGCCATCGAATAATAAGGCTTTTCTTTCGGTTAATCTTCGCCCATTACTAGCCACTTTACCCAAGGTATCCTCTACAAAAGTTAACGATATATATATATATTAACAAGATTGAAGATAATGATATCAAGACACATAATAAGAAAACATTTTATTTTTCATTACCTCTAATAAACTCATTGCAACACTGCCCGATATCCCTTTGATCCCAGCCATCCACAGTCTTTTGTATTTCGCTAATCTTTTCTAATGCCGCTTGTCTCCTCGCTCTACTTTGCATCGGCAAGCCTGTGTCCTTTTTCGGAAGACTTGCCATTGATTGCATCAATTCCATTTGTAGTGGCCTTAATAAACCTTGTACTTGTTCCAGAGTTTCGCCGTCCTCTATGCTAGGTGTGCGTTTGTGTAAAACCTATGATTTATTGAGAAAGATGGAAAATAGTGAAAAATTCTCTCAAAAATATGCACAAAGAATCTTGTATACAGGATGTTTCAGACCACCCATTAAAAACTAGAAAAGTTATTTCAAAAAAGTAAAAACATTTTCTTTATAAATCGAGTGCCCTCTATCGAATGGTGATATTTTCAACTTCTGGTTCCGGCTGGAAATAGATGATTCAGACCGAAAGTGCATTTTTTTAAATGGAACTCCCTATTTTTCATTGCATATTCTTGTAGCTTACCTCAAGAGCTTTCCAAAACACTATAATAAATTATTTTTCCATAAAGTACTTTTCAAGTTATGAGGCTTGAAATCATTTCTTAATTTTATATAAATCATAAAATACCTTGTAAAATATTCATTTTTCGATTATCTTACTTTAATATTTTTATGTACAAAATAATGAGAGGAATCAATTGGTATAAAGAAAACATACAGTTGTTTTCAAGAAAAAATATGGAATTGTTAATTGCAAGTTATATTTTTTCTTAGAAACAACTGTGTGTTTTCTTTACACCAATTGATTCCTCTCATTATTTTGTACATAAAAGTATTAAGGTAAGATAATCGAAAAATGAATATTTTACAAGATATTTTATGGTTTATAAAATTTAGAAATGATTCCAAGCCTCATAACTCGAAAAGTATTTGATGGAAAAATAATTTATTATAGTGTTTTGGAAAGCTCTCGAGGTAAACTACAAGAATATGCAATGAAAAATAGGAAGTTCCATTTTAAAAAATGCACTTCCGGTCTGAATCGCCTATTTCCGGCCGGAAGTCGAAAATATCACTATTCGATAAAGCGTCCGATTTATAAAGAAAATGTTTTTACTTTTTTGAAATAATCACTTCTCTAGTTTTTAAATAGATGGTCTGAAACATCCTGTATGCAATAAGTAAAACCTTAATACCTTTATGTAATCAAAATATAGGAAGCAATGCCATATAGGCTGCAATAAAAGTTTTGGCAAATAATATTTAACAGCTTCTCTAAAACCATGGCCCGCCGCCCGCAAAGCCGTGTTAGCTTCCGGTCTTGACAGTAAATTCATTAAAGCTTCCCGACTAGCTGGGCTATTAATATCTCTCGCGTATCTAAAGAGGTACAGCGTAATTAGTAAGAAATTTATATGCATATGTATGCGCAAAATATGATACATACTTTATGTAAACATCGAATTCTGCCGCTTCTGCTAATTCTTCAAAGCATGAACCAACTGTAGGCGTTTGTTTCTCCTCTGCAATTTCCATTATATCTTCTAAACTGCCGAGTAATGTCACAGTAATCTCATAAATATCTATAATATTACTGAAGAGTGTTTCGAGTTCGCTCTTATCTTGCGTCAACTTAGCAATTTCCTCACGAAATACCTAATAATGTAAATTTAAGTTAATTTAATTAACTTGTTCAAATAAAAAATATATCTTTTTTTTTATATATTACCTTGATAATCATATGCAAGTCGCGAATGTAATGCCGTTCATCATGAATGAGATCCCGCACGGATTCCTCATAAGTCTGGGAAACAACTGCGCCCAAGGTACTTTGCGGACCCTCCGTACAATCGTCTTGATAAAACATATCCATCAGTACCTGTCAATAAATTATATATCATATTACTGATAATAATCTCTAATATTTCTGCATCTTTAAACATTTAGATTAAAAGAGAAAAAAAGAAATAACAAATAGAATAATTAATAATCAGAGTTAACAATTTTTCACTTATTAAAATTAGTCGTCTCGCATGACAGCATGTAAGACTGAAGATTAAAAGAAACAATTATTAAAATTTCTTCTCATAATATGTATCATTAAATATTACAACGCCTTATTGGTCTACAATTCACATATTATTGAATGCATTCTACTATTAAATATATTATAAATAATTCTACTATTTAATATATTATAAATAATATAAAACAGTAATTATACATACATGATTTATATTATGTTGCATTTATTATTTATATTAAATTATATTTTTATAAATGAAAGAAAAATATATATGATTTATAATTTAGAAATATATATATAATTTAATATGTATAATTAATATAATTTAATATAATATAATTTAATAATATTTAATATAATTTAATATATATAATATATATAATATATATAATATATATAATTATTGATAAATATAAATAATTATAAAAATTTAGAAATATATATATAATTATTTATATTAAATTATATTTTTATAAATAAAAAGAGAAATATATATGTTTTACACTTGCAAAGTGAACTATGCAACTTGCAGGAATTACACGTTTCTCATAGTCAGTGAAAAAAAATGGTAATGGAGTAAAAAAAGCTTATCGAAGGTCTAGCTTTCTAACTTGTAACATTAGTGTTGACATTATATAGCATTGACATAAATATATATTGATATAAATAGTTTGCAGATATTATACAAGAAAAATATTTTAATAACCAATTCTTTAAAAATATAATACATTACTAGAACACACAGACAAGAAATACATAATATCATTTGTTTCATAAAACAACCATGTAAGGTACAATACTTTGGAATTTTTGTTTAGACTTGTAAATTCTTTTCGAATATATTTTTCATATTATTGAAAAATAAGCATTTAAATATTTAATTAGTTTGTTTATGAATTATAAAATTATATGCTGTATTTTACTGATATAAATAATATTATATTCATAATTAGCATTATATTCATCTTATTTATTTTACAATATAATAAAAATTACAGTAATGTTAATTTAATTTAATTTTGATATAAATGTTAATTTAATTAAATTTTGATATAAATATTTATTGAAGAAAATTTTCCAACAAGTAATAATTAAAAGAAGACGAAAATTTATAACTAAATAAATGCAATAAACGCAAATTTTTGTAAAAAAAAATATATAAAGGTACAACAAACTATATATCGTGACATCTTTTTCTGTGCAATCACAAGTACGTACCACCTAGAACAGCATGAGCGAAGAATGAACATGGTTGGAGTTGTTATATATTAGTGGAAAGCATGTAACCAAGCATAGAATATATGCAGCCACAATTAGCCTAGTATAGCCAATTCTGAAATTCATTATTCTATCTGTTGCTAGTAGCAGATGCTTCAAGTTACAGATTATAAAAAAATTTTCCATCTCTTACTAAGTTAATACAAACTGATAGAGAGAGAATTGATGTATTCTCAAATAAATTAGGTAATATGTAACAAAAAAACAGATTAACTTGGATCTGTAAACGAGTAATAAGCAAGCCATTACTAGCAAGGCATCATATTTCTCTACTGCATTTATTTTCTATTTAATGCGCGATATCACGCGACGTATTAATCATTTTCTGAACATAAACTCTTCATGATATATCATTGTACATAAAAGCTTGAAAAATTTTATAAATCAAAGCCTGTATTGGAATTTGTAAAGTATCATACATATAAACTACAGTATTAGTGTGACAATTATAGAGCATGTTAACATATGTATACATTTTGAATAATCTCAGATATATGTACATCGATATACTTGAATCGATTGTTAAAAATGTAAGTGGTAAAATATGAGATACAAAGTGTACGTTGATCGATTAAAGTGCAAAACAGAGATACAACACAGATTGTATGTTTCTATAAACAATGTCTTACCATGTCTGCGTACATTGCAACTCGTATGTCTTCGCACGAAATCTCTACATGGCGAATATTTTTCACGTAATTTCCAGCCAGCTGAAAACGACAAGAAATAATTTTAATTTTTTTTCAATTACACCAAAGCTACTTGAGTCGACTTGGATCACCAACCTTCAAGATATCAGCAGAAATATATTCCAAAACTCCGACTACGAATAGGCTTACTTGCGAATCAATTTTGTGCTGTAATACTTCCTGTTAAAAGAAAATTACACGTAATTAATTACATGTAAATACGATTCGATTGTTTTATTATTAATAAATTGGACTCGATTATATTATTTTATACACAATTTTCAGATATAAGATACTGTACACTTAATAAATTGCACACAAATGTATAAATTAATCGTAACATACGTACTTTTTGTAGCAACTGATGAATCTTGTCGACAGGTAGTACTAACGGCGACTTTTTTTTCCCTTTCTCTAATATATCCCTTGCATCACGTAGGGCCCATCTGTCAATGGGAGTAGGAAACGTTCGTCTTACTCTTTCCTCTACATCTTGGGGGGTTTGAGGAGGTGGATGTCCACAAAGCATGCCTAGCATTCTTAAAATTAAACTCTCCACATAATCTAACGCATCTTGTCGAGCTTCGAGACTAGGATGTACTTGCTCTAGTACCTACAAAATTAACAATTTTCCTTCGCTATTAATGTAAATAATATCTACCAATCATCAAGCAATTAGTCGATCCCCCTTAAAAAAAAATTAAAAAAAATAGAGACACGCTTATATCGTAAAATTAATTTTCAATGTGAAACAAATTTGGAATATATCGTCAGGCAACATTTCTATCGATCCCCCTCAAAAAAAATTAATAAATTTAATAAATTTAATAAAAAAATAAATTTAATAAATTTAATAAATTAAAAAGATGAAAAAAATAGAGATACGCTTATATTATAAAATTAATTAACAATGTGAAACAAATTTGGAATATATCGTCAGGCAACATTACTGTCGATCCTCCTCAAAAAAAAATAAATAAATAAATTTAATAAATTTAATAAAAAAATTATTTAATTAAATAAAATAAATTAAAAAGATAAAAAAATAGAGATATGCTTATATCGTAAAATTAATTAACAACGTGAAACAAATTTGGAATATATACATCGTGAGGCAACATTACTGTCGACCCTCTTCCTCAAAAAAAAAATAAATTAATTAAATAAATTTAATAAATAAAAAAATTAATTAAATAAATAAAAAAATTAAAAAAATAGAAATACGCTGATATCGTAAAATTAATAAAAAAATTAATTGCGAAGCAAACTTGGAGCATATCGTCGAGCGAATTGACAACCGTACAGAGCGTACGCGGCTGAAAGTATCTATATCTTTCGTACGATCGCCGAATTTGACACACAAATAAGCGTAATTGAAAAATCATATGGTGGTCACGCACGCAGCGATGACGTCGGTCGGTGTCATTGATCGATCCGGCCCCGACGTAAGTAAAATCATCGGAACGAAAAATGATCGAGCGTTCGAGCGAACGAGGAAAAAAAAAAGGGGGGAAAAAAGAAAGAGAGAAAGAAGGAGCGGTGGGGATGAACTGGAGGGGATGGAACGGGACGGCGGAGGACGAGAAAGGAAAATATATAAGAAGAAGAGAGAGAAAGAGAGAGAGAGAAAGAGAGAGAGAGAGAGACGGGGATCAAAAGTGGACGAGACAAAAGAGGAATCGTGCAGGACGACGACGATGTACCTTTCGCAGCGAATTGACAAACACTCCCTTCCACTTGACAGCGTTCTCCTCTTTCTGGAAGTCGTAGCCTGGCGGCTCGCCCACCACCGACACCGGCGACGAAAACATCGTGCCCGGGGGATCACGCACATGTACACCCCCTAATACACTCGGCACTCGCGCTTCTATCTCTCGAGAGGACCCTAGGAAGAGCTACGCAAAGTCCAATGGAGTTTCCAAGGGGAATTGCTCCGTTTCATTTCTCGGAGCAACTTCTCTGTCCCGTGCTCTCTCTCTCTCTCTCTCTCCCTCGCTTCTTCTCCCTCTCTTTCTCTCTCTCTTTCTCTCGGAACGTTCGATAGTGCTCAAACCGCCCGATTGTGCTCCGATCTCGCGCTGATTGCCCTCGGCAGCGTCACCAAGACCGGGCCAAGGGTCCGAGGGCTCCGATGCATCTTCGCGAGCAAGCACGATTTTCGATCCGCCTCCGTTGGAATTCACGACGAGCAGCAGCCAATATCGCCAACGGCTACCATTGCGCCACTCTGGTAGTCTCAGCCTCGCGCGAGCACCGAGCATTCGCCCCCCACTTCCTCCCCCGCCACGTCCCGATTCAGGATCGGATTTAGGGAGGGGGCTGAAGCCCAGGGGAAGCTCCACGACATAGATTTTTGAGTAAAATTTCAAATGGTATGCAACACTTACAAGGGGAGGCCTACATTCTGCTCTTGATCTGCTACCTAAAAAATTTATAAAAAGCCTTATATAATTCTTATATAATTTATACTTTTATATAAATGTATAATTAATTTTTTTTTAAATAAAACTTTTATATAAAACTTTTAAATAATTTTATACTTTTACATAAATGTATAATTTTAATTATATATTTACAAAAACCCAGGAGCCTCCACGACATAAATTTTTGAGTAAAGTTTCAAATCGTATGCAACACTTACAAGGGGAGGCTACATTCTACTCTTCATCAATTTTGAAATTAGAGGAAGTTGCAGGAGATACTATGGTAGGTAATACCTGTAAAGCCTTTTTTCTGAATTAATCTTTTCTATTATAGGAACTACTGGAAAATCACAATTTTAGAGCAACATTTCCTAACTGTTGAAATTATCTTAAGAATGCACCTGGTATTGATGGTGTCCAACTGCAGTGGGGAACGCTTATTTTCAAAAATGAAGCTTATAAAAAAATCGGCGACGATCAACGATGACACAAAACCATCTGTCAAATTTATCACTGCTTAGCATAGAGAGCGATTTACCACGGGACCTGGATTTCACCGAAATCATTGATGATCTTTCGTTGGAAAGAGCTCGCAAAGTATCGTTCGTCTAACGAAAATAATTTAAATCTTTTAATTTATATAATCTGTGTATGTTGCTTGACCTTGATGGGTCGCAATAAATTATTTAGATAACGTAAAAATTTCTATTTGATTTTGGTTTAAAAATGGTTAGGGGCCTCCACACCTTCAAATCCGGCCCTGTCCCGATTGGACCCTAGACCCGTCTAGTTAAATCGCCCCGCCTTGTCCAGTTACATCACTCTCGATCGAGCTGAACTCGAGCCTGGTCGCTCGAAGGTCGATCTACGGGTTTCGAGGGAATCGACGCGATATCTCGCAGATTCGAATTTGAATCGCAATCGCTCTATCAGTTGCCTCGCGTCAGACTAGGAATTGAAGATTGGAATTGCGAGATTGGAGAAATTTTCACTTTTTCACTCGATTACTTGATCTTCAATCTCGGTCTCTTTTATGCGTAGTCTGAACTTTACACTTATTTGCGCGCGTGCGTTTTTTAGTCTATTCCATTAATTCTGTAGATAAATAGAGGAAAGCGTCGTATACTTTGAAAGGAGGATTTTTATCGGCGGCTTAATTTAGCGCAAATCGATAAAGAAAAAGCAGAAAAGTAAATATTAATGCGCATAATATGTTTCTGATATAACTCATTAAATATATGTAAAATTAATTGGTTTCTACGTACGTGTAATATAATTTATTAATTAATTAATATATATGTTTATTAATTAATATATAAGTAAAATTAATATAATTAATATTAATATATTAATATTAATTGATATAATGAATATTAATAAATATTAATTAATTAATATAATTATTAATATAAAGGAATTAACATATATAAATATGAGTTGTTTTATAATTTTAATTATGCTGCACATTCTTATACACATGCGTAAGTCTTTTTCGTTTTTTCTTTTTTTTTGTCTAAAAATATAAGAATTATTTTCATAATAAAAGATTATTATTTATATAAAAAATTTAAGAGAGATATGAGTCTATCTTTTTCCTTCTCTTCATCTTTTCATTTTTTTTAATTTACTGCCGAGTTAGCAAAATCACTGGCATAAATTAAAGGGGAAATAAAAATGATGTAATTGACTTGTGTTAATTTGTACTACTAAGAATCTAATTAAAAAGCATTAAATATAATGAAAAGTATTATTCTCTTTATATATAGAAAAAAGTATCCCCAAAAATACAACCGATTTTGCTTTATTTTGTAGACACACATTACTGGAATAAATTTTACGAATATTCGTGTCATCGATATAATAAACAACAAAGGAAAATTTATGATAAATAAAATTAAAGCTTCTAAAATGGCAATTGAATATTTTTATTTATACCATTTCTATAGATTATATTCCTCTAATCTTTTGTCGATTTTTACAATAATTCATAGTAAGTTTCATTCATAATAATTTTTGATTATCAATTAATCATTGATTTGTTAAGTAAGGAATTGCAATTAATAAAAATTCTTTTTATAAAACAATTTTTAATACTATTTATCATAACTACATATAATTTTTACTACAAAAATTTCTAATCATTTTAAGAATTTATTATAAGCAATTTTCTTATAATCATTTAATATATATAATTATATATATAATTTATATATATAATTTTCTTACAATCATTTAATATATAAATTTAATATATAATTTAACATATAATTATTTAATATATATTTGTTAAATAATGTATCTATAAATAAATAAATAATGATTAATTTATCTCTATTTCGTCTTAAGAATGAATTGAATAGAATATTATACTCGTCAGTATTTTGGTGATATTTGTTACAATGAGTTTAATGAGTCTATAGAATCGTAGTAATATTCTTCTCATGATGACGTCGCTTTATGATTTATAATCTTCGCTTCAGTAGTTCCGCGATTGATTACTAAGCGATCGAAACGATGCGATGTTCAAAGAGTGTTCCTTGCACGTGCCAGGCTCATCCCTTGTGATAAAACGCATCGTCAGATAGTTTCAAAGCGGTTCAGAGCGGTTTACTCAACTGAAAATAAAAATAAAAAAGATTAAATTTCTTTCGACGAAGATATAAATTAGCATAATTCGCGCGATTTTTACTCGAAAACAAAAATTTATTTTTCAAGATTTGACTCTCTCTTTCTCTTAATTAATTTTTGCATTTTACGATACGTATTCAAAATTTTATTTCATTAATATATATATATATATATATATATATATATATAGGGTGACCCAGACTTAACGAATCAGCCATTAATGGTAGATTCCTGAGATTATTTGGAAACGAAAATTTTAATTCTAAAATGTTGAGGAAGATGTAGTTTCAGCGCTACAAAAGATTAAAGACTACCAATCGGCGCATTTCGTTCTCCTATGCTCAGGAACATGATGCAATAATTCTGCGTACAACGTAATAATATCGATATCAATAGAGAGATTGATATAAAATAAAAAATAGGATTCTGTGAGCGCGATTGTGTCTTGGATGGACAGTAGCTTGAACATTTTTATGAAGTCTTCCTCAACATTTTGGTAAAAATGTTGGGAAGATAGAGATAAATTATTTATTTATTTACAGATACATTATTTAACAAATATATATTAAATGATTATATATTAAATTTATATATTAAATGATTGTAAGAAAATTATATATATAATTATATATATTAAATGATTATAAGAAAATTGCTTATAATAAATTCTTAAAATGATTAGAAATTTTTGTAGTAAAAATTATATGTAGTTATGATAAATAGTATTAAAAATTGTTTTAATTTTTACCAAAAATTTTGAAATTTTCGTCTCCGAATCTCAGGAATCTGCTATTAACGGATGATTTGTTAAGTCTGAGACACTCTGTATATATATATATATATATATATATATATAAAATTTTCAACGCGAGAATAAAATTTTTCTTTTCGTTTAAAATAATCCGAAGATATATCCTTATCAATTAATCGCACATGCGCAGTAGGAACTGTCGAAGACGCTGGCTTATATATGTATTAGTTAGAGCTTTTTCTCGATTATGCATCTTAAAACGTAATCGGGGTCGATTACTTCTTTTGATGTAAATCGAAATTGCGAAATATCGCGACGATAAAAAGCGAGATGGCACGTTCCAACGGCCAGAGAGGACTTATCGCGACTTAGCTGATACAGCGATAGCCTTGCGTCACTTTTAGATTTATGGTAATATCATCTTCGCTTTCTCGAATTTATGACCTACGCAATTGCGTACTTATCGAAAAGCGCGAAAAAGCTTATCAGGAAGATGTTATCGTCGCTCTTCGTCGCCCTTGAACATTCTTCCGCCGATCGATGCAATTGTATGACGGAAATTGATGCGGCTTGCGCGATGCTGCGATTAATAATCGAAACACGCACTTACCTAACCAGAGGATACGCAGGGTCCCCGCCGCGTTTCAATTTTTGACGTGATGGATGGACACCGGGATTTGAGCCGCGAAACGCTTTCGTCGACCACTGTAAGATTTGTTTTTTTTTTTTTAGAAAAAAAAATCAATTATCGGTTCATATAAAAAAAAAATATGTATAAGTTATTTCGAAAGTTAAAAAGGAGAAATATTTACATTAAAAAATCTTATATATTTTATAGCGACTCTTATTTTCATAATTATTTTTCTTACATTTTTACTGGATCCAAGATTGGACCATTTCCGTCTGTCACGTTCAGCGACCGTTTGCCGGTGATTCTCGACAAGCTCACAAGTGTCTCCAACTCTGCCCGTCTTTGATCCGATAGCCGTTTTTGTCGTCTGCGAAAAGACGGCGAGTTAGACGGATTAATTCAGCAAAGTCGAATTTATCGCTCAAGAACGAGAAAACTTCAACTTGACTCACGATTTAACCGGAAATGAGTAGCTTCCTTGCGCGAGCGATGAGATTGCTTTTGGTTCGTAGCTCGAGAAGTCTGCCAAGTTTGAGCCACGTGACTCCAACATGCTCAAGTTCAATCTATCGCAAAATAATAATTGCAAAAATGAGATATCGAGTGAAATAGCTGATATTTGAAGAAATCGAAAAATGTCCGGCTTTTTTTTATTGGAAACATAAATTTTTAAGACACGTGTCTCTTATATCGCGATATAATTGATAATATTTATCCCGACGAGCCAATGTTATCGTTAATGTGATGTAATAACGTTAAAATGTGGCTAATGTAACTCATATGCGGAGAAAACGTGGAAGAAAGTGAAGCGGAAAATCACGTCGTTAAAGCGGAAACTTGTCGCAAAAATTGATATTGACTTCCCTTGATATTTTTCTATAAAATTGATCGATATTATTATAATTTCTAAAAAAAAAAATTGTCAAAAATTAATTAATTAATAATTAATTAATAATTACCCGTTCTCGTCGACCGTAGGACGCCCATCGATAAATCTCGCCAGTATAAGTGCCACGAGGACGCAGATCGCTATCAATGAATATCCCATTTTTAATTTTTTTTTTTTATTACTAGAGAGAAATTTAAGCGCGTGAAAAGAAGGAAAAAGCGGCTTTGAAAAAAAAGAGAACAAGTTTACACAGAGATTAGTACGATCTTCAAAAGTTCCCTCGCTTCGTTCGTTGTATGTAAACTATTAAGTCGGAGTAACGGTCGTCATCGCATATATAGGGTGACGATATCCTTATCCCCTCCTCTGCAAGTATCAACGCATTTGCATTCGCTACTTTGTGTTCGTTTCCATTTGTCAATATCTGTCAATTAGTTCTTCACAACAAATATAACGCACATTTGCTTAATAATTTCGTGAAAACTCGCTTGATTGCTAACCTAGTCTCTTCCTGCAGGTGATCCAGCCGCGATAGATTCGACAAGGCGATCGTTAAAGATCGTATAAATGGCTTGCCGAAAAAAGAAACTACTGAAAATATCGAATCGAATTACTTTGGATATAATAATTTTTCCAATTTCTCGTTCTAATCTTCGCGGAAGGAAATTCTTGCAAATAGAAAACTCATATAACAGCAACATTTATCATTGACGTCGTTAAATTTCATCTCTAAAGTGATCAGAAAAAATCGCAAGCGTGCTCGTGCGCTTTTACGCCTCGCACAATTCTCTACTTTTTCTCAGATTTATTTATATAAATATGTATAAAAATATATTCTCATAATATTCGTTCCTTCAACTGAAATGTTATAGCAACAACAGGTTACAAAAAGGGCCCTGCAAATGGCACATTTTCTTTGTTTTAACAAAAAATCATGTTTAATAATTGCGAATTTTCTAGTTTAATCCGGTATATTTCCAACATCATCCGCATATTTTCTTTTTCTACAAACAGAGAAAGCAACGATACAAGATGTTCGTTCATTTTACGATTTTACTTTGATCGTATAATATATAATTAATTCACAATGAGTAAATTTTTGTTGAGAAATATGCCAAATTCGGCCATTTCGCAGAAGCAGAAAAATGAACTTCTGACCTCATTTTGATATAAAACTTTGAGTGAGCAGAGATAATATAATTTATGTGCTATATATCCGGTAATTCTTTATTTTTTACGTCTTTCTTTTATACGACACCGTTTGTTCAAATTATATTATAAGAGAATTATAACAAATTCGGTTTCGAAAAAATTGTAGCAATTAATCACGTCTTAATTTAAATAATATAATATTTAGGAAATTATATATAATTAATTATATATAATTAATTATATAATTTATTAATTATAATTATTAATTTATTATATAATTAATTATATAATTTATTTATTTATATAATTTATTAATTTATTATTATTTAAATTATATATAATTAATTATATATAATTTAAATAATAATTATTATATAATTTTTATAAACTTTGTTGCCTTCTTTCAATAAATTACAATATCATAAAATTTTATTAATATATGCATATATATATAAATATTCATTTTTGATTTTGTACTTCAACCGCGGGCTTTCATTATATACGTATTAGCATTAGATAAATCATGCAATGCCATTACGAAACTGCTTCAATGTTACGCTATATGCGAATATAATTTTAATATTTTCGCGAACTATCGCCTTTATTTATTATTATTTTGCGATATCTCTTGAAATCCCTTATTAATGTATGTGTTTTTTTTTATTTTATGCTCTAATCGCGAAGCTTCGTTGTACCATCAACACCATCGGACTAATCACGCAACATGCCTCATTATTACGAAATCATTCTAGAACGCGTTACGCTTCTTCATTTTTATATCTTACTTCCGGCATCGATTTTATTATATTTCGATCGTTAAATCTTTATCGCGCGCGAACATCCAAGGAAACATGGCTGACGCGCGACTTGGAATATTACATTCGCGATTGAAATATATGTATTATAATACTATTAATTCGATTCGCTCGAAAGGAAGAATGAAGCTTTTATTATACACCCTTTGTATAATTCAAATTGACAAGAGCCAATTTGATTATCGTATTTTTTTTCGTCGCAATAAGACGCACGCGAAATCGAAGCCGTACATTACATACCGCAATAACGTGATAAAGTTACTAAGCAGTTATTGCATTGAGCAACGGAAATGACGTTTCTGATTAACGCGAATAGAGAGGGGAGAGAGATACACGTATGAATTTCATAATTTATCGTATGCCACGCTTCGTGGATCCGAAGGGAATCGGGCGCATAATCGTCAACGATTGTCGTCGGAAGAGAAAAAAAAAAAATTTCAGCGATTACGCGATCGTTGGAGGCGCGTACAACGCGTCTAACGTGTAACGTTACGATTATACGTAACGTTTTGTTTTTGTTACAGATATGATACCGGACCACATGATTCCCCCCTCTTACATCGCGAAACTCACGTCATCCTTGTATTAGCAAATTTCGTCGTACGATTTCGTATCTATCGGATAAATATTGGGCCACACGCTGACGGGAGGAGCCGAAAAGTTGGATCATGTAAACTTGGGATTGTTGTGTTTCTTATTTATTTACAATTGACGGGCGATTAGATCGTATCTTTTGCAGACTGTGCAAATATTTGTTTATTTATTTTCCTTATGCGCCATATTTATGCCCAATTTCCTCGTGGCACGGAACATTGCGACAATATGATGAATATTGCCGCAATATGATGCGCTATGTCTAATTTTCCAAATTAATTCCTTTGCCAAATAAATTTTTACCTTTTCCGAGGGAGATATATACACGTTATAATAATAATAAATATGTAGACATTGATAATATTTTACGTATAAATTGCGTAGAGCGTTTTCGCCCCCTGTCTATAAAGCAAGTAGTACAAAGCACTATTGGTCCGACGGTTCGACAGGTTGGCTGTCTATAAAGGAAATACGTAATTTATACCGGTTGAATAATTATTGATCGATAAAGTATAAAATATTTGCGGATTAGATGATACTTTCGGTTAATATTTTAAGAATATCAAGTGTGATTTCTCCTCACAGAAGAATGAAGAATGTTTAAAAATGTATCTATTTTCTTAACAAATATGTATTAATTTTATATTATTATATATTTTATATTAATTAATTTTATTATATATTATATATTATTATACATTATATATTATATATTAATTATACCTTTCTGTCGGTAAATACATTTTATATTATTATTTATTATATATTAATTATATATTTTATATTATTATATATTATATATTATATATTATATATTAATTTTATATATTAATTATACTTTTCTGTCGGTAAATACAGAATTCTTTCTCTGTACAATTTTACATTGTTACATCGTTATATACCTCGTGTTTCGTACGGATTATTTTATCGAAGCGATAAAGAATAAATTTCTTTAACATTATCATAAATTAATATATATATTAATTTTATATGCAAGCACCTCTGTTTTTCTTTTATATAGATTTATGATAGTGTTGAAGAAATTTATTCTTTATCGCTTCGATAAAATAATCCATTCGAAACACGAGGTATAAAACGATGTAACAATGTAAAATTGTACAGAGAAAGAATTCTGTATTTACCGACAGAAAGGTATAATTCTCTTCTCTCTTCACTATGTTTTTGCAGAGGGAGTGGTAATCTAATTTTTCGGAAATTTATTAGCGCCTAATTTCGGCAGCTTTCCATTTCCTTCTCCTTTATTTTAAACATTAAGAAACTATGCCATTTATTTTCCGATATCAGATATATTCTTTAATAATAAATCATAAAATTAAAAAAAATTCCTCTGAAAAAGTATCCTTTTTTTTTCACGTGTCGTTTGAGACAATTATTCCAAATGAGCTTATTTCAATAATCTTTCTTATACTTTGAAGACAAATTTGATATAAAGTATATACCCGAATGACGAATAACGTCACAGAATTACTCATTACATAATAAATCTCCAAATATTCGAACTGTCAAAATTTGCAATGTATAATCGGAGGAATAAAACTATTCGCTGCTGATTCCCCCAGTTTTAATTATCAAAGTACTGTAATTTTTCAATTACAAATCCTTATCTGTACAAAATAACCACAACGCATAATCAGTCGATGTCGCAAAATGAAAAGATTTTCTAAGATGGGAGGATTGTTTTAAAGCTTTTTATTATAACAATCACGATATTTCGTTCACGAAGTGAACTTGATTCTGTAAAAACAAATACGAGAAAAGAATAAATTGCACAAATAATGGATTATTTCTTTTTATTGCGTTCACAATTGCATATACATGTTTGTCCAAAGTAATCCGACAACGTGATTAGTAGATGAGAAAGGAAATGAAAATGTCGGTGCTTGTGTATACATGTGTGATACTATGAGAATCTCCTATAATTAATTTGTAGTTAATGACTTGTATGGTTATCTCTACACATCAAATATGAAAAGAATGTAAATAAATAAATAAATATATAAATAAATAAATAAGTCATAATAAATAAATGTACACATAAAGAGAGAAAAAAGATATCCAAACCGACATAGATCTTTCAAAGCCGTGGACTTTTAGCATTTAAATGCTACCTTTTATGAGAATTTGATCCATTTCACTTGTTGCTTATTTATTTATATCACTAAATCGATTTGCAGAATTTTCAAAGTTGACAATTTCCCTTCTTTTTCCTTCGTTTTCCTTTGTCAAATTATATAATTTAAAAATAATATATCTTTTTTTGCAATAATAAAGTTATAACACGATACACTAGAAAAGAACAATTAAGAGCCATCGCGCGTAATTTTTTCTTTTTTTTTTTTCTTTATAATTATTCGCGAAAATTAAAACGCGACAAGTCATGTATATATTTTACTTGGTGCATTTACCAAGATATAGATATCTATATCTTAGTAAATGCACCAAGTAAAATATATGCATGACTTGTCGCGTTTTAATTTTCGCGAATAATTATAAAAAAAAAGAAAGAAAAAATTACGCACTATCATCCGCGGTGGCTCTTAATTGTTCTTTTCTAGTGTATCGTGTTGTTAAATACATAATGAGCCTAATTCTTTATCAATTTAATAAAGTTATAAATCTACTTTATTTTTGTCTTTTTCAATTTTATTTCTACGATCTTTTAATGAGAATATATGTCTATTTTGAGAACAAAAAGGCCTCTTAAAAAACATCTAAAAGACGTCTTTAACTCATTTTTTAGAGACGTCTTTTAGACATTTTTTTAGAGACACGTGTTGTTTGCTCTCAAAAAAGAACATTAATTTATTCAAGAAAGAAATAAAAATTGTCAAAACTGCAACATAATTCTATAGAAATTTAATAAATATCTATGGATAGACATTTCTTCACTTAATTTCCAACTAAAGTCCAAAAACTACATGTGTATCGGTTTCAATATCTTTTCTTTACAAATAAATATTAAGTTTTATAAATAGCAATAGGTAAATATAGTAAGGAACGTAGACTCATGAGACGCGTGCGCGAGTCCAATTAATACTAAAATAATTTCTTTAAATTAAAAACTAATAAAACTTGCCCAGGAAGTTAATTATTTCCTAAGAGATAATTTCATGTCACAAACACTTCACATCATTGCTCAATACGTAGTCGCATCTGCGATTAATCCATCGTTAAATAATAATATAGATATGTTTTTTCTTGTCCGACATAAATTCTCATTTTTTACATCAACGTAAAAATAAAGAAAAAAAATGACTGAGAAAGAATCTAATGAAAAACTAAATAAGAAAATATGGTCGAACCCGGAATGCAATACGTGCCACTCGCATGCGTAAAAGGGCGAGCGAAAAAAGTGTCAAAATCCACTATTAATATTAATTTTGGTCTTTTACAATAATTATTATAAATATCTTTAATAATAAGTTACAAAAATAATTCGCGCGTTCTAACAGAAGAAATATTATATCAGCGATATAAATTCGTTTGCTAGAAGCACAATGAACGTAATTTTGTAAATGAAAATGTCTGGAAAACCCATTGCATTAATCGAAGAGAGATTTGCTAAAATAAGTAAATTTGTAAAATTAACGATTAATTTCTTCTGATAAATATCTTAAAGAAAATTTATTGATCTTTTCACGGTAATCATGATAGTAAATTATACTATAACAAATCTCATATCTTCGACTTGTATTCTAAAAAAATAAATTAATACGTCATGTTATTAATAAAATTCATTTTTTGCTTTAGCTTTATTTTATCATTAGATGGAGAATAATTGAAATTTAATGAATCGACGATCAAAATTTCTAAGATTCCGCGCTTTTTAGAAAAGTCAAACGACGGATGTTTCTTTTCAAGTCTCTCAATGTCATCGTGAATAATCGACAAATCACACGAAAAGAAACTGGCGCAATCGAGTAAAGCCAGTCAGAATGACATTGCGCTTTCTCACGAGAAATTACGCGATCTCGCGTCATAATAATAAACATAGCGGCCGACCAAACAGCCGATTCGGGGGAAAGATGCTTAAAAATGAAGATATTGCACATTCTTACTCGAAAAAAAAATTTACGATTAATCTGAGCGTCTCTCTAATAAAACGATTTAACGCGAAATCGTGTAAATCAAATCTAAAGAGATTGACTGTCTCGTCGAGAAAATGTACCTTAGAAATTACGCACATTGTCGCGAATACTGAGACGATATATTCACATGTAAAATACTGTTCTCGTTAAGTCTCTTCTCAAATACTTAAATAAGGAACGCAGTCCGGAGACACGAAGTCACCCCATGGATACCGTGGATTACTTTGCACGGTAATCTTTTTTTTTGCATTTACGCACTCCCGTCATCTCCCGCTGTTGTCATCTGGTCCATTTACACACGTTACGCGAGTAATTTCTGCTCTTGTTGAGAGTTAATGATTTTCATTTCTTCAGGCGTCAAAAGTCCGTAAAAGGAACCGAAAGCTCGGACGGAAACTGGTCCGTAGTAATGCGTTGTCGACGAATCACGGCTGAGAGATCAATTAAATGCGTATGTGTGGATGTGTATGTGTGTGTGTGTGTATGTAAGTGTGTATATCTCTTTTAATTGCTCTACTTTCTCTCTCCTTCTCCTCGCTTCCGCCTTTTCCTCCTCTCGGCTTCTAACTTATTCTTGAGCGACGCCGAGCTTCCGAATCGAATCAACCGATAGTTTCTCTTCCTCCTTCTGCAATTAGAATAAACGGAAATGAAATTAGTCTCGATTTTCGAGATCCGCAATTCTCGCTAATGTATTCGAGCTACAGGTTATTACATCATCGCTATACGCGTAGACTACCTGTTGAATGTCACGAAGCAGTAGCTGATTATTTGACGAGAATGAAACGATAAGGGCAGATAAATCGATCGAGAGAACAGGAATATCATTTGGGTTGCATCTCGAAGACGTCACGTGTGTCGGCAAAATCGTTAATTACACTCTAAAGTTCATTAAGTTTCACAGCAGGCGGCTCGGTCTATCTTTTCTCGTCGTAAAACTATCGCTCGAGCAGACACATGACAAATGATCGGCCATAGATACGAAATTTGCATCGCGCGACGCTTTATGTACGATACACTTTCCGTAAAATATTAGTCGCGGAAATTAAGCATATAAACACAGCGTAAACGATTCTCGCTCCATAAAATTTATTATCGTTTAATTTAATTATTTTTAATATAATTTAGCCAATTAATATTTTTTTAATATAATTTTTAATGTGATTTTTTAATAAATTTATACTTTTTCAAGTTATAATAATTTTTTAATTTATTTTTTAATATAATATATATTTTTTTATAATTTATGTAATTTAATTTATTTTTTAATATAATTTTTTAATATAATTTATTAATATATTTTAGCGAATAACTTCGCGAAACAAGAGTTAATATATTATATGTATATAATATCTTACCCGAGGTAAGGAACGAATTCGATTCAATTGGTCCAGAATTGATTCCGTGATGGATCTTCGCTTACGTCCTCTGGAAACAACAATAGAATTATATTCAAACTTGATCGACAATTTAAATATATAAAATAATACAATTTTTTTTAATTGAAGCTTGATGATATGTGTGTGTCTCAAAAATTTGACATTTTTTTTTAACTTTTTGAAGAAGCAAACATTCGAGATAATCACGCTGGACGCTCGTGTGCCGAAAGAAGAGAAAAGATGACGCCTTTTTATGCAATAGTCACGCAATCGCTGAAAATCTATTTAGATCCGACTTTATCTCTAGCAAATAAACGCTATGAATCATGCAAATTATGACGAGTAATTTGTTTATTGAGGCTTAATCAATTGCTTTCCAGATAATGTCGTCACCGATGGAACGCGAAAAAAACGTGATATCTCTATTAATCAATAAACGGGAGCAATATCATCGATACAGATATATATCTCTAAATTTCGAGTGTCGCAATTTTTTCCCGCCTATTATTATTCCCGCGTTAAAGTTCGAAGAAATCGACAAATATTTTATTCTTCAAACATCTAAATTTCCTCCGAAATATATTAGTCTAAAATTTCCTTGGAAAAGCATGCATTGCGTCATACGATGAATTACTTTACATATTTGATGCGTTCTTCCTTACGTCTACTTACTTATGTTATCACTTACGCGAACGCGCTATAACATACATTACATTTCAATGATCCACGGAAAATGTACGAGAGGAGGGGAAGAATTGATGCAAACAACTAATCCACTTATTAATTGAGGAATAGTAGAATTACTCGATGTTCACATTTAATTACAATGTAAGACGATGTGTTGGCGACTAATTTACTCGTGAAAACAGTCACATCCGATTACGTGAGGTCGGGGCCTTTTCAGAGAACACATTTGAATAGAAATTTATTCACGGAACATTCAATGTGGAGTAACCTAGTTAGGAGTACCATCTTCGTTTTTTCTTCACCGGTTGTCTCGATGCAGTTAAACTCTGTATGTTATTCAGTAGACGCCGTTGCATACACGCTCGCGCAATTTGTATTCGAAAATGCTTCATCTTCCTCTTTCAGTTCTTTTTATACAAGATCAATAACGAGCGTATGTCGATATCGAATAGGGATAAGAATATTAAAATTATTCTTAAAAAATCCGCTTATATATTTTAGTTATATTATACACTGTTTTAAATTATTAATTTTGAAAATATTTCATTAAGTATATTACTCATTAAAAGCGTTCTTTATTTTCCTTACATTATCCATATATCAGATTACGCGCAATTATTTAAGAGTATTAAAATTATTCTTAAAAAATCCTTAAAAAATCCATATATATTCTAGTTATATTACACACTGTTTTATATTATTAATCTTGAAAATATTTCATTAAGTATATTACTCATTAAAAGCGTTCTTTATTTTCCTTGCATTTTCGATACATCAGATTACGCGCGATTATTTAAGAGTATTAAAATTATTCTTAAAAAATCCGCTTATATATATTCTAGTTATATTATACACTGTTTTATATTATTAATCTTGAAAATATTTCATTAAGTATATTAGTCATTAAAAGCATTCCTTATTTTCCTTGCATTCTCGATACATCAGATTACGCGCGATTATTTAAGAGTATTAAAATTATTCTTAAAAAATCCGCTTATATATATTCTAGTTATATTATACACTGTTTTATATTATTAATCTTGAAAATATTTCAATAAGTATATTACTCATTAAAAGCGTTCTTTATTTTCCTTGCATTCTCGATACATCAGATTACGCGCAATTATTTAAGAGTATTAAAATTATTCTTAAAAAATCTTCTTATATATATTCTAGTTATATTATACACTGTTTATATTATTAATCTTGAAAATATTTCATTAAGTATATTACTCATTAAAAGCGTTCTTTATTTTCCTTGCATTCTTGATATATCAAATTACGCGCAATTATTTAAGAGTATTAAAATTATTCTTAAAAAATCCGCTTATATATATTTCTGTTATATTATACACTGTTTTATATTATTAATCTTGAAAATATTTCAATAAGTATATTACTCATTAAAAGCGTTCTTTATTTTCCTTGCATTCTCGATATATCAGATTACGCGCAATTATTTAAGAGTATTAAAATTATTCTTAAAAAACCGCTTATATATATTCTAGTTATATTATACACTGTTTTATATTATTAATCTTGAAAATATTTCATTAAGTATATTACTCATTAAAAGCGTTCTTTATTTTCCTTACATTATCCATATATCAGATTACGCGCAATTATTTAAGAGTATTAAAATTATTCTTAAAAAATCCTTAAAAATCCATATATATTCTAGTTATATTATACACTGTTTTATATTATTAATCTTGAAAATATTTCATTAAGTATATTACTCATTAAAAGTGTTTTTTATTTTTCTTGCATTCTCGATATATCAGATTACGTGCAATTATTTAAGAGTATTAAAATTATTCTTAAAAAATCCTCTTATATATTCAAGTCATATTATACACTGTTTTATATTATTAATCTTGAAAATATTTCATTAAGTATATTACTCATTAAAAACGTTCTTTATTTTCCTTGCATTCTCGATATATCAGATTATGCGCAATTATTTTTAAATCGTCCGCTATTTTTTCCTTCTTTTTTAATTCTTGTACTCTTTAGCTAAAATAAATGCAGATGATATTATAAGCTTCAAAGATATTAAAAAAAACGTATTATATAACGCAATCAATGAAATCCTCGACAATGGCATACATTGTTTCGAATAATATTTTGCCTATTCATTTTGTTAGAAGAATTATATATAACTATATTTGATTCTTTTAAGAATCTTAGACACACTGTTTATAAAATACTCAAATAATGAATGAAGGCAAAGTTAAATAATTTAATTTAAATAAATAATTATATATTTTTAAATATATAATTATTTATTTAAATTTGCCTTCATTCATTATTTGAACCTTCATATTATTTTTTAATATATTTTTAGTAATTACTTTAGCATATCATTCACAATAATAACAGTTTCGCGTATCCGTAATGAATTTTATACAATTTATGATTAAAAAAGAGATATCATGTATTATAATTTTATGATTAACTTTTTCGCAATTATTATTTAATTGTATCTGCTTAATTATATCTTTTAGCAATGTGTAAAACAATGATAAAGAAATGAATCAAGCGCACAATTTAAATTCTAATATCATCAATGTACATATTATCTTTTTAAGACACTTAGAGAAATGTATTTTTATATATAAATATATATATGTGTGTGTGTTGATACTGATATATATCACTATAATAATTATATAATATTATTGTAATATTATTATTTTAATATATATAACATTAATATAATAATATTATAATAATATAATAATATTATAATATCATAATTATTAATAAAATATCTAAGTATTATATATATATAAATATATATAAATATATGTGTAGTTAATTATATGTGTATAGAAGGATTATAGTTGAAAAAAAAATTGATAAACTGAAATATATCAATTATAGCGACATAAGATGGAAGGTGGACTTACACGGCAGCTGGGTCGATTTTTCCGAATGCTACGGGAACCACGACACCCTTCACATTTTGCAGCCCCATCATCGTCTCGAGCTCGGCGAGCCTCTGATCAGAAAGGCGTCTGTACCGACTGCAACAAATCGAAACCCGTTGCCAATTAATCAAATATTCCCAAATATTCTCATGAAGATCAACTAGAGAAAAAAAAGAGAGCACGCGTAATTCTCTTTAGAATTTATTTCAAATTCCTAAACCGCCAACAATCGATTATAATCGGCGGCAATTTTAATCTCGATACGTGGAAAATTCATCGCTTTAATAACCATGCTAATCTTACGAGCGATAAAGCTTCAGTTCTGTTCATTATCATTGCATGGAAGTTTTAGAAAAGAGAAAAAGACCTTCCGCTTCATGTGAGAAGATTATTTGAATTGTGTTATCATTATTTGATATCTAGATAAAATTACATATTTCATATATTAGATAGCAATTACATCATCTAATAATGGCATATATTAGATAGCAATTACATCATCTAATAATGGTATTTAAAATTATATTACATTATTTAAAATATTAATAATAAATATATAAATTATAATAAATTTAATTAATAAATTTAATTAATTAAATTTTATTAATAAATATTAATAAATATTTATAATATAATATAATATAATTATATATATATATATATATATATATATCAAATATTATTTAAAATTATTATATTTAAAATTATTTAAAATTATTATTATATATTTATACTTAATTATTTATATTATCTTTGAGCCTCAATATTAATATCTCTTTTCAACCTTCCAATATTATTCGAAATAAATTGAGTTTAGTTCGACGATAAAAGTAACGAATCATTAATGGAGAAAACGATGGTATAATAAATTCCAAATAATAAAAATATTAATAAAATAAAAGCAATCGCCGATTTAAGAGGCAATGAATTCGCAACGAGAGGAGAAACCGGCGTGTCGCAATAATTTCGCGCGTTGCCTCACCACCTTGTCTTGAAAAGCGCGATTTCTTCTAAAAGGAGATCGTTTGAAGAGAGCGATTTTTCTTTCGAAATCGGTCTCTTTAAAATCCGTACCTAAGATGAAATTCGGGTGGACCGATGTACGCCGTTTCCGACAGCAGGGCTACAACTAGGACGCACAGGATCGTCGCGCTCATCGAAAAATTCATCTTGGCACCCACTACAGTCAATTTAAATAACGGAAAAAAGGAACAGCTGATCGCCGGATCACGATCTCGTCACACACTTTCTCTCTCCCTCTCTTCTCTTAAGCGCGATTTCCCCCAAGAGTTCTCCTCGATAACTTTTTCTCTCTTCTTTTTTTTCACTAATTTCCAACTCAATTTTTTTCCACGATTTCTTTCTCTTACGTCGCTTTTGTCTTCTGTCTGGTGAACTGTAGCTACTCTCGGCCGCATCGAGCATATATACCCTCCCTATCCCCACCCCTCTAGTTGCTACGACTAGATCGCCCCCACTTTATTAACGCGGATCCACCCTCTCGGTTTTTATGCGCGATACCTGCACTCCAAATCCTTTTCTCCGATTCTGCGAATCGAATGATTCCCATTCAACACAATTGTATTTCTTTACGTGTCATACTTGAGTATATTTAACGTGTCTTAAAATTGCATCCGTTTGACAGATTCCTCTCTTTCGATCGACCGCAATGTATATACCTTTCGAATCTCTCAGAATTTTAATCATTCTAATCAAAGGAATATTTTCCAATTAATTTTATATACATATATAAGATTAAATAAAATTTGAAATTTAGAATAATAAATAAATCAAATAAAAATTATATACATATATAAGATTAAATAAAATTTGAAATTTAGAATAATAAATAAATCAAATAAAAATTATATGCATATATAAGATTAAATAAAATTTGAAATTTAGTATAATAAATAAATTAAATAAAAATTATATACATATATAAGATTAAATAAAATTTGAAATTTAGAATAATAAATAAATAAATCAATAAAAAAATCAAATAAAAATTATATACATATATAAGATTAAATAAAATTTGAAATTTAGAATAATAAATAAATCAAATAAAAATTATATGCATATATAAGATTAAATAAAATTTGAAATTTAGAATAATAAATAAATCAAATAAAAATTATATGCATATATAAGATTAAATAAAATTTGAAATTTAGTATAATAAATAAATTAAATAAAAATTATATACATATATAAGATTAAATAAAATTTGAAATTTAGTATAATAAATAAATTAAATAAAAATATATACATATATAAGATTAAATAAAATTTGAAATTTAGAATAATAAATAAATCAAATAAAAATTATATGCATATATAAGATTAAATAAAATTTGAAATTTAGAATAATAAATAAATCAAATAAAAATTATATACACATATAAGATTAAATAAAATTTGAAATTAGAATTTACAATGAAATTTTTATACGTGATAATCTTTACGTTTTTAAAATCGCCAGACTTATGATTACCCAACAGACTCGGAGCAATATCTTGAATACTTTGAAACTAATTACGATATCGTGTATTTAAAAAAAAACTTTAATTACTTTCTTTGTGTAATTATACAAATTAAAATTAGTTTATCCTACGCGATTCTGCGTCACGTCTTGACATCGCGAGCGGTCGCGAGGACAAAGGTCCTGCCTTCAGGATCCGTTATAGCTTTCTGAAGAGACATGACGCTTCTTCTCTGTTATTCTCGTCGGCGCAATATTTTTTCAACGACACACACACGAGGATGAGTGATAGGAGGATTAATAAAAGCAACAAGGCTACGTCAAGTAAAAAGGAACAATCGTATTAGAAATTCTAATGCAATGCGTCTTAATAAGATCTGTGAAATTGCGTTAATTTTTTGAATAGACCTTCATTCATTAAACTGTTTATTTTATAATACTTTCTTTTCCGTGTTTCTAGATTTAGAATCTTATCGCGAGACGCAAATAACGACACTGAATAAAATTAACGCGAGTACGCTACTATCGTCGTCATTTTCGTAATTGCAATATCCGCTTTATCTCTTTCTGTATCTCTCTTTCTCGCACGTTGTTGTTGTAATTCGCGTCTTAAGAATGTTTATTTGTCCAAAAACATATGCATTTTTTCATACATGTATAATCAAACAAATTGTATAATTTGGAAAATATACAGATGCATGATAATCACATGCCAAAAAGAAATGAATCATTATCAATATGATATCATTGTACGAGTAGTATTTTTCCGATACGTCTGCTTATCGTGATTTTTTGCAACTTTGTAATGAACGAGGCAAAAATAAAAATTTGATACTAAAAAATCGTCAAAATAAAAGCCGATAAACACAGCGAAAAAATTATCCAGAAGCTAAAAAAAACGTATCTATCTCAAAAACACAACGTGGAGTAAACATCTCTTACAAAAAGAACACTCCTCATGCAATATTAATAGTACAAGAATTATTTTAAGCAACAACGAAGAACTGTTCATACGTGGATGGGCATTGTTGACATTTGTTTAACATTATGAAAAAAGATTTCATTTTACCTCGTTAAAAATTCTGATGTCTGTTACAAAAGTAAGATTTTGAGTTGAATAAAAATTTTGTTACATCTTGCCATTAAATTAAATTAATTTTATAATCAATAAAAATTATATACATATATAAATTAAATAAAATTTGAAATTTAAAATAATAAATAAATAAAATAAAAATTATGTACATATATAAGATTAAATAAAGTTTGAAATTTAGAATAATAAATAAATCAAATAAAAATTATGTACATATATAAGATTAAATAAAATTTGAAATTTAGAATAATAAATAAATTAAATAAAAATTATAGACATATATAAGATTAAATAAAATTTGAAATTTAGAATAATAAATAAATTAAATAAAAATTATATACATATATAAGATTAAATAAAATTTGAAATTTAGAATAATAAATAAATTAAATAAAAATTATATACATATATGAGATCAAATAAAATTTGAAATTTAGAATAATAAATAAATTAAATTAAAATTATATACATGTATGATTAAATAAAATTTGAAATTTAGAATAATAAATAAATTGAATAAAAATATATACATGTATGAGATTAAATAAAATTTGAAATTTAGAATAATAAATAAATTAAATAAAATATATACATATATAAGATTATAAAATTTGAAATTTAGAATAATAAATAAATTAAATAAAAATTATATACATATATGAGATCAAATAAAATTTGAAATTTAGAATAATAAATAAATTAAATTAAAATTATATACATGTATGAGATTAAATAAAATTTGAAATTTAGAATAATAAATAAATTAAATTAAAATTATATACATGTATAAGATTAAATAAAATATGTATAAGATTAAATGAAATTTAGAATAATAAATAAATTGAATAAAAATGATATACATATATAAGATTAAATAAAATTTGAAATTAGAATTTACAATGAAATTACGAAAGATATTTGATATCCTTATCGAAGATCATGGTAGCTTCAAAGCGACTTTTTACGCCAGTTTGTTTCATATACACATACTCTTGCGCATATTGCGGTTGACGCAAACTGTGTTACGTAGGGAAATACCTCTTAGATACTGGGAACAAGCGACTTGTGCGATGATTTATTCGTAATCTCTCGAAATCTGTTTGCAGACTCGCGGTTAACAACTTTGACTACTATCGATGACTGCCGATCTATTTTTAATCAGCCACGTTAATATTACACATTTTCATATCTCGCTCTCGATTATGCATATCTGTCAACTATTGAAACGATATATTATGTACTTCGACCATGATTTGCGTAATGCCTTTGTACAGACGAAACATATTATGCAATACCTTCGTCGAAAAGAAACTATGCAGAACACTTGCGTGAATATTAATTAGAGATGAGAGATAAACTGTGGGTTAATTTTATATATGTATATAATTTTTATTTAATTTACTTATCATTTTAAATTTCAAATTTTATTTAATCTTATATATGTATATAATTTTTATTTAATTTATTTATTATTCTAAATTTGAAATTTTATTTAATCTTATATATGTTTATAATTTTTATTTAATTTATTTATTATTCTAAATTTCAAATTTTATTTAATCTTATATATGTATATCATTTTTATTCAATTTATTTATTATTCTAAATTTCAAATTTTATTTAATCTCATACATGTATATAATTTTAATTTAATTTATTTATTATTCTAAATTTCAAATTTTATTTGATCTCATATATGTATATAATTTTTATTTAATTTATTTATTATTCTAAATTTCAAATTTTATAATCTTATATATGTATATAATTTTTATTTAATTTACTTATCATTTTAAATTTCAAATTTTATTTAATCTTATATATGTATATAATTTTTATTTAATTTATTTATTATTCTAAATTTGAAATTTTATTTAATCTCATATATGTATTTTAGCAGGAATTTTTCTCCAAGCTTGATGTAAGAATCATAAAATCTGTGCAATTTTACATCATGGATAGAGTTATACGTCATGAAATTATCAAGTCACGTATAGATTTGTACTCGGAATTTCTGATTATTATCACGATGAGACGCAGAAAGCCCCGGGAGGGATAGATAGCTGCTACGGCAATTATACAACATCCGTTTTATTCTACTTTTCAAATTTAATAGTAGGTCGCCATACGTTACTTTATCAATTTATCGCGTTTGAATCGCAAATATTAACGGGTGACGCACAAATTGATACTTATTAAGCGCGTTGACGACTGATTATCGAAACACAGTGTGCGTGGGTTGACATATTTCACGCTAAAATCAATTAAGAGGCGCCAAATATTTCACGCGAAGCGCTAATGATTCATCATAAATTGCTCTTAAATTTATTATAATTTAGTATTTAATATCACAGGATATATCTGCGATTTCATAGAACCTATAGAAATCCTTAGCCGTGGAAATTTGATAGGTATCAAGAGTATTGTACGCGCTATTTCAATTAATCTTATTGAACTTTTATCCGTAAAATAAAAATAAGATCCCTCCGATGTTATATCTCATTCTAATATTAACTTCCTAGAAATCGATTTAAATAGAAAAACTCATCGAAAATCTATTTTTTTCATATTTATTTTAAATTTAGCATTTTTAAATATGTATATAAAAAAAAATCAAGATATCTTTTATAATTTATTTTTCGATAGAAATCGACTGTCGAGGACTTTAAAGTACGTCTTTAAATGAAAACAACAACGTCAATTGGAATTATTTTTAATCAAGATTCAATTATAAGAATTCAATCGAAAAGAAAAGAGAATTAATTTTTTTAATAGAGAAAGAATCTTGTGTATATTAAAAACAAATGACTGAGTTATTGAGTATAATTATTTGAAATATCAGTTGAATCGAGATTATCGTACAAAAGATTCTTTCTCGTATCACTTTGTCGTCTACTCTACAGTCGCTGTCTTTCTTTTTTCATGTTGCAATGAGTAAGTGATTCGTTTCCAATGTCAATGGAACGGAAAGAAATCACTCAGTCGTTGCCACCTGAGACTTCAATCTGTACTTTGTCCAAATTCTCGTAAACACATCTGCAAGATAATGTAGGCAAGATAATATTGGCTCGCACGCGATCTAGATTATTTTTGGCTTATAAATTGCTGACAAGTATAACATTTTCGTCAAAAATCTTTTAGCGTCAAAAAATTATGGCAAATATACAACACACGTTTTTGCGACAAGAGTTTTCTATTCATTTTCATAAAATGATGTGTGATCATTTTATGCAACAAAATTATAAAAAATATGTACGCAATATACCATAATTCACTTATCTTAATTTTATACAGATTTTTTGGCCAATTTAAAATTTTGCTCGGTAATCGATCAATTATGTATAATTTTTATATAATATATAATTTATTTATATATATAATTTTAAATTTCAATTAATTTATTAATTAATTAATTAAATTTTTAATAGCAGAAAAAGTGCAATAGATTTAAACTCTATTTGTAAAGATTTTTAATCTTTTATTAAAACCTGATTAATTTTACTACAAAATCCTAATTTTCTTTCTTCTGAATTAATAATTTTTTTTCATGATTTCACTACATTTATTTTATTTTTTATTACATTTATAATTTTATTTTCTATAATTTTTTATTTTTTAATAAAATAACTAATCGATATTTACTTCAAGGTCACTTAATAGAAACAATTTGAATTATCTCATCAATGCAAATATCAATAAAATATCGATGAAATATCAATAAAATTTGACAATATGCATTTTTACAATTAAATCTTACAGACCCCAAAAAAATCTAGACAAATTCTAAAAAAATTGATTATAGAGTGCAATATAATCACTTATTTTTTATTACATCTATAATTTTATTTTCTATAATTTTTTTATTTTTTAATAAAATAACTAATCGATATTTACTTCAAGGTCACTTAATAGAAATAATTTGAATTATCTCATGCAAATATCAATAAAATATCGATGAAATATCAATAAAATTTGACAATATGCATCTTTACAATTAAATCTTACAGACCCCAAAAAATCTAGACAAATTCTAGAAAAATTGATTATAGAGTGCAATATAATCACTTATTTATTTCCCAAATTTAATCTACAAGTAACTCTTTTTTTTAATATATTTTGAGAACTATTAGCACATCAATATTTTCGTTGAAGAAAAATAAACTGAAAATTTATCGATAAAATTAAGAGATGTCGAGTGCTTGGTGATATAATGAATTATCAATTTTGTCATATCAGACTTTTTTGCATGTTATTGTCGTGTTATGTTGTGGATATACATAATCTTTTTAGGAATAAATATAATATTTTTTGTATTTTTTCACCTTCCTTTTTCCTCTCTTATTTTAGTTTATATGACACATTGATATATTACGTGGCCAATATGATGATACCCACGTTATATTATACGCGCGTTTAATCACGTATGTCGCAAATTTTTGATCGAGTTTATAACTTGATATTTCGGTAGCGAAAACACATATAACGTTTGGAACTGTTTAGCAAACAGAAGATCTTTCGAATAGTTGCGCGTGAAGCCGTCATACCTTATGCAGAAATTCGAAGAAACGCTTAATAAAAGATGTGAAACATCGTTTCGGCACTCGGGGAAGGGGGAAAAGTTGGTTTGAAGGGTGGACGTAGGCGTAGCTTGTTGAAATCAGAAATGTGGATGCCCTCATATCCATACAATTTACATTCATTCCATTTAATAACAAATTTATCATAAGATTAATAATTCTATCTTTTTTTTTAGTTATTAATAATTCTATCTTTTTTTTTTAGTTATTAGAATATTACTTTAATCGTAATTGTGTACAAATTTAAATCCGCTATTAGAAATAAACGTATATATGATAATGGAAAATCCATCAGAAAGAAATTTCTGTTCATCGATAAACGATCTGGGATCGCAGATATTTGCAATAAATTAACTGTCATGTGTGAATGACACATAAATTAAAGTGAGAGAGACGAAAGGAAGATAAAAAGATTGATTACACGTATATTATGCGTTCTGATTAATTTAATGATAAAATGGCTCTATCTCTCTTCTGCAATTCTCGACGCATTCAATGTTTATTAATATTTTGTACAGCGATATCGTGTTATTTATTTCCGTAGCGTATTTTAAGAAAAGAAGCGCAATTCTGCGTCGATATAGCACTGAAAATACCGCGTATATCATAAGAGACGTGGAACAATCGATGCAACGCTTGATGCAACAGGTGCTGAAAGATGAAGGAAATATATATATTCGTTTTTTGCGCACATTGCTGTTAATTTGTACGGTATCTCCGTTGTGAAAAAAAATTAATACGACCGATATTTTATCTACAATCATCGAGGGAGAGCGCATCGCTTGTATTTTCGCATCTATTTCTCATCCACATTTTTTGTCTCGTGTCGTTGATAAGCGTATGAACTTTACCATATTTGGCTCGCCGTCGTAGTATTAATTAAATTCAATTAATCAAACGAGGAATCTCTCCCTCTATCTCTCTCTTGGCCGTGCATTAACTATTATACCGCTTTTACACAGATGTTACAATAAATCTCGTTGTATTGTACATTACGAGGAAGACGCGCTCGCATGTGAGTGATGAGTGAGCGCGGCATGTAGAGATAATTAAGACAAATATAAACAAGAACGTGTCGAAGACGTGTCTGATTCGCATTATCATAATTACGATAAGAAATTTGCGACGTTTTCGCGATCGTTTTATTATTCTCTTGCATAGTAACTTTGTCATTTGTTTACTATTGAGAATACTAGAAACTCTCTCCAGAAATATTTCACGATCGGAGAGAAGCATGCATTTAATTTATTAAAGCCGATATCCGCCTTAACAAGGAGTCTCATTGCTAAGCGATTCCGTTTTGCGTCTCGAAAGAGAAGAATGTCATTGTGCCATTTGTTAATGGTAATGAAATACTTAAATTGGGACTAACATATTAATGCAGTTACGATTTAGTATGTTTAGTTTCAATGCCGAGAATCTGTAATAATAGAATAGTTATCCACTTTATTTTATCCTAATTCGGAAAAAATCCACGTATAATTAAAAAAAATATATATATATATATATTTATATTAAAAATATATTAAAAATATATATATATATTTATATAAAAAAAAATATATATATATTTATATTAAAAATATATTAAAAATATATATATATTTATATAAAAATATATATATATAATTATATATAAATATATTTACTATGTAATATAATTATATACATGTCCATATATTTTTTCTTCCCCTTTTATATTCTTTTATTATATATATTTATATATTATATATTTATATATTTATATTTATTATATATTTATTTATTTTATTTATATTTTTTTATTTATTTATTATACTCTTTTATAATCTTTATTTGTACAAGAAAATGAATAAAAAGAATAATTAGAACAATTATTTTCTTTTTGTATTTTAAAATTGTATTTTTTTTGTGTTTTAAAATTGTATTTAAAATTTTTTTTTGTATTTTAAAATTGTATTTTTTTAGAATAAGTAAAATTTGGAGAAAAAAATTATTATAATATAATATAAATATAAATTTATATTCAAATTATGTATATATTCTTCTAATTATGTATATATTATTTTCGTTTAATTCTTATACATATTATATTTGATTATGCGTGAATTTTTTTCTCCAGGTATATAACTCAGAATATAACTATTTGGGCAAAAAAAAATTTGCAAAATTTACAACTAGGTAATTAATCCGAGCTATTGTATCATGTGCTATCAAGAATGACGTAAAAATTAGACATATTCGTAAGATCTCTTGGTCAATAATGCATCATGCATGATGTAATACTTTTTAATGCAACAGTAGCAAGATTTCCTATTGCGTTATGTACTCTCTTCGCATTTTCCCCACTTGGAAGTTAGATGATTCTATCGTTGAAGCAAAAACACGTTCCTCGATCCGGTTCGCGGCGGAATCTATTATGGACTCGCGAGAGCCAGTTATTAACACGTCGATTATTAATTAAAAAAAAAAAAAAAAATGATAAGTTTCTTACAAGGTAAAAGTCAGAGACTTAATGATCTGAAACTTATAATGATCCGAGATTTTCAGAGCAAAATTGCAACTTATCAATTAATCATCGGAGCGTTAAATGACAAATTGTAGTTATAAATGTATAATTTTGCCTTCTCACGCGATGATTTATATTCAACGTTGTTCTTTCAACGTTAAAATGTATAGGTGATGTTCCCCTGAACACGAGCTTATAAATTGGCGTGACTTCAAAATAGTGAAAGAAGAAAGATAATTTTGTATTTATAATTAAATGCGATAATAATCACGTATTTTTCCCATCACATTAGTGTCAGGTCACGGTGTGATAACCCGGTGTGGAATTTTTTGGTGTTAAACTCGAGGTGCGAGCACACAAGTAACGGAATTGGATTCTCGTGCGAAAGTTGATTAAGCGCGATGATGAAGAATGATTAAATGTATCGAATATCTACGATAAGCAATATAATATATTAATATTATATATAATTATATAAACTTATATGACTTGCGGAACGCAACGCAAGTTACATAATTGGATTTTATTCATATGTGTAAGAAAATAAGAAGAAATAATCGGAAGAATTTTACTTCTGTATTTTTTTAGAGAAAATAAAATTTAAAGAAAGTAAAAAATTACCCATATATATTTTATTTAAATATATAAATTTTATATACTTTATTAAATTATATACAGGGTGTCCCGCAACTACCGGACTTTATTAATATTTTATTCCCATAAGGCTTAGTTTGCGAAAAACCCTTTATTTTCAATCATTTATAACTCAAAAACTATTAGTGCCTTGACATTTTCGCTGAGGAAAAATCGTTTTGAAATTGGCCAGAGAATCTACCTTTAAAATATGGAGCGGTAGTTTCAAGACACCCTGTATATATATATAGGCGTCTCAAAACTCATAATCAATCTTTCAAAGACGGATTCCTGGGATCATCTGAAGACGATTCTTCCTCAACGAAAATATCGAGGCACTAATAATTTTTGAATTATAAGTGATTGGAAATAAGGGGTTTTTCGTAAACTAAGCTTTGTAGAAATAAAATATTAACAAAACAGACATTCTTCGATTAATTTTAAATAAAGTTTATTTTAGTTGAGTTTTAATTTAAGGCTTAATTGCAAAGATATATGATGACAAAGAACGGGAACATGCAAAAAATGCTCTTCATCGACATTTTCGCTGAGGAAAAATCGTCTCCAAATGATCCCAGGAATCTGTCTTTGAAAGATTGATTATGAGTTTTGGAATACCCTGTATATATATATATATATCATCCTTTTCTCTTTGAAATTAAAAAAGTACAAAACTCATTTATAACTCAAAAACTATTAGTGCCTCGACATTTTCGCTGAGGAAAAATCGTTTTTAAATTGATCAGAGAATCTACCTTTAAAATATGGAGCGGTAGTTGCGGGACACTCTGTATATGTAACATTAATTAAATATAAATTTATATTAAAATCTTCATTTAATTAATTCTTCACTTCTGTATTTTTTAGAGGAAATAAGATTTAAAAAAAAATAAAAAATTGCCCACATATAATTACATATATTTTATTTAAATATATAAATTTTATATATTTTATTAAATTATATATATAACATTGATTGTATATAAATTTATTAATTATAAAAGAAGATTAAAATCTTTTTTTAATTAATTTTTAATTTTCTTCTATTTTTTTCTTTTACATGCGAACAGAGATTACGCTGGAGAAAAAAAGGACGTATAATTACGAACCTATCTGCACGTAATATTGCAACACGTGTGATTATTTCACATTCGAGCGTAGACATAAGGAAAGAAAAAAAAAAAAAAACCTCAAGATCTCTTTTGACCCTATTCTCTCTGGCTACGTCATATCTTTCCTCCGAGCCTCTCGATTCTCAATCAAGTCAACTCTCCGGACTTTCCCAATCTCCGGCGCGCTTCTCATAGCGAGGCAATGACGTTGCCCGGATTAAAAATAGCCATAGCCATATTAATAGGGTACGCGATGCGCATATACGAAACAATGTGTGACGAGGCCGGAACCAGTGGGATCCGGAATTTCTTCAACGTCGTTTCTCATGAAAAGTTATTTACGTGCGAAACATCACGAGCATCAACGTCCGAAGGAGAGGGAGTGTCTTCTTAGACAAGAAGATGGATCATCGCGCGGAGAGAAAGACAGATATCTTTTGTAGATGTGCTATTGTTTTAAAAGTGCTACAGGTGTATCGTTCCGTTTTTTTTTTTTTTTTTTTTCGTTGTATTTCTTTTTGATCGATGCGCTTATATCACTCTCTTCCAAGTACGTATCGCTTCCAGGCATTTAAAGCAGACGCGAGAGAGTCACTTACCATCGCGGAGGAAGGGGAAAGAAGAGAAAGGAGTTAGTCATAAGCATAAATGAGAGCGAAAGCGAAGTGACGGAGGAGACATCCGGTAAAGATTTAAGCTCGTGCGGATGCGAGCAATCGCGACGACTGAAAATGACGTAACAAATTTAGAGAAATTGCAATAGCGTGCGGAGTAGATTCGCATCATTGCCCGGATCTGTTCTGAGGCAGGAAGGTTTGCTTGCAACGAAAAGATTTTTTTATTTAGCGATTTAACTTTTAAAACTGGTAAAAGGAAGAAATTAAGACATTTAAGGGGTTACTTGGGATCGGGAAAATTGCGTGATTTTTAAGAATTTTTTTGCCGTTTTTATAAGTACTTATCGAAATTTACAAAACACTATCGAAAAGTAGATATTTTGAGGTACACGTACAAATTTTTTTATGAAAAATATTTAAAAAATGAAGGAAATATGGCTCTTTTTCTGGAACGTCCATTTTTTACATCACTTGTGGTGACCAAAGTTTCTTAAAAACTATTGCACCGATCGAACTCAAATTTTACGTGCTTATTTGTTATTACAAGAGGCAGGGCCTGAACAAAGGGTTTGGCAAAATTTTGATTTTTACAAAAATGACAACAATTTTATGAAAAAGTCAATTTTTCGAGGTGAACTGATTTTGGTTTTTTTGCAATAAACAAAAAAATTCTAATCGAAATAAAAAATCCTTCGTCCAGGCCCTGCCTATTGTAATAACAAATAAACACGTAAAATTTGAGTTCGATCGGTGCAATAGTTTTTAAGAAATTTTGGTCACCGCAAGTGATGTAAAAAAACAGAGAAAAGCCATATTTTCTTCATTTTTTAATATTTTTTTTATAAAAAAATTTGTACGTGTACCTCAAAATATGTACTTTTCGATAGTGTTTTGTAAATTTTAATAAATACTTATTAAAACGGCAAAAAAAATTCTTGAAAATCACGTAATTTTCCCGATCCCAAGTCACTATAACCCCTTAAGGTAGCGAGATTTTGATACGAGATTTAATTCTAATGTAACATAGAATAATGCGAGGAAAGATGTAAAACACGATGCGAATTGAAATCATCAGTAGAATCATCGCGATGACTCGCGTAAGGTCGACACATATCCTAGAATGTCCTTATCCGATTAAGAATATCTACTGTCCTTATTGTCATGGTTAATGTTGAATAATATCTGTTACAGGTAACCATTACACGCAAATGTATTTTATACTCTACTTTCATTAATGCTTTCGGTTGAATAATATATAATAAGCATATAATTTGCATTATATATATAAATATAGCAACGCTCTTTTTTGAATTACGTGAATGATGTAAATAAGATACATTCTTGAAAAATTACCGTGTATACCGTGCAATCCATTCCCAAAAAAAGCTCTTTTTAAAACACTATAATAAAATTTTCGAATTATGAGGCTTGAAATAATTTCTTAATTTTTACATAAAATATCTAGTAAAATATTCATTTTTCGATTATCTTATCTTAATACTTTTATGTACAAAATAATGAGAGAAATCAATTGGTGTAAAAAAACACATAATTACTTCGAAAAAAAATATATCATTGTTAATTGCAAATTATTACATATTTTTTCTTCGAAACAATTATGTGTTTTCTTTGCACCAATTGATTCTTCCTATTATTTTGTACATAAAAGTATTAAAGTAAGATAATCGAAAAATGAATATTTTAGATATTTCATGGTTTATGTGAAAATTAAGAGGAATCAATTGGTGTAAAGAAAACATATAATTATTTCAAAGAAAATATGTTATATTATATTTATGTTATTTATGTTATATTTATAAGAAAATTATTAATTAATAATTATATAATTATTAACTATTAATTGCAAATTATATTTTTTCTTCGAAACAATTATGTGTTTTCTTTGCACCAATTGATTCCTCTCATTATTTTGTACATAAAAGTATTAAGATAATCGAAAAATGAATATTTTAGATATTTCATAGTTTATGTGAAAATTAAGAGGAATCAATTGGTGTAAAGAAAACATATAATTATTTCAAAGAAAATTATGTTATATTATATTTATGTTATTTATGTTATATTATATTTATAATAAAATTATTAATTAATAATTATATAATTATTAACTATTAATTGCAAATTATATTTTTTCTTCGAAACAATTATGTGTTTTCTTTGCACCAATTGATTCCTCTCATTATTTTGTACATAAAAATATTAAGGTAAGATAATCGAAAAATGAATATTTTAGATATTTCATAATTTATGTGAACATTAAGAGGAATCAATTGGTGTAAAGAAAACATATAATTATTTCAAAAAATATGTTATATTATATTTATGTTATTTATGTTATATTTATAAGAAAATTATTAATTAATAATTATATAATTATTAACTGTTAATTGCAAATTATATTTTTCTTTGAAACAATTATGTGTTTTCTTTGCACCAATTGATTCCTCCCATTATTTTGTACATAAAAGTATTAAAGTAAGATAATCGAAAAATGAATATTTTAGATATTTCATAGTTTATGTGAAAATTAAGAGGAATCAATTGGTGTAAAGAAAACATATAATTATTTCAAAGAAAATTATGTTATATTATATTTATGTTATTTATGTTATATTTATAAGAAAATTATTAATTAATAATTATATAATTATTAACTGTTAATTGCAAATTATATTTTTTCTTCGAAACAATTATGTGTTTTCTTTGCACCAATTGATTCCTCTCATTATTTTGTACATAAAAGTATTAAGATAATCGAAAAATGAATATTTTAAATATTTCATGGTTTATGTGAAAATTAAGAGATTATTTCAAGTTTCTCATAATTCGAAAAATACTCAATAAAAAAATACTTTATTATAGTGTTTTGAAAAGTTCTCGAGATAAGCTTTTTTTAGAAGAAAAGATTGCCCTTGTATATGTGAAAACGCATACGTTTAACATGTATCCTATAAGAATTTCTTTCGTTGCAATATAAAATTTCTATTTTTCCAAGAAAATATAAAGGAATGCTAAGAAATTTAAAATCTTTTGAGATACAGACGTACTCGCATACGCATGCAATGCATATGTATGTGCATGCGTGTGCAAATATAATAATTATAATAACACGAACTATGGAGAAAGTATTGGATCTCGCTTCTTCTAAAGAACTTCAAGTGAATGAAGTAAATACGTAGTATTTCTTCATTTCTGACATTTTTCAGATTTCTATCGGAGAAATCTCTTACGCGATGGAGGGGAAAAATGAAAAATACTTGAGATTTTTCTGAAGATAAGACTTGCATGCGCCGCGATTCATATTTATCGGGACATTGAATACACATATGCATACATATTGCATACGTCATGAGTCATTTCTCGGTTTTCGCTTCAATATTGATTTCCCGATAAAATCATCGCTATCGCGCATTATTGTTACAAGTAGTACGGCGCCGCAGATACGGCCTTTGAATTTAACAATATGATAGGGGAATTTTGAGCTCTTGATAATTGTGTATTGCGATATCTCTACCTTGTGCATTCTCAATATATACTTTCGCCGCGAAGAATACATACATGTACGCTTTGCGATCGATAATCATGCGCGAGAGACAATGTATGTATGCATAAGCGCTCGTGAATTGTGACTAATATTCATTGAAAAAAATTATTCTTCAACATTACTCTCAAAAGCTATAAATGGACACGCTATTGAAAATTTTTTTTTTACAGAGAAATATTCAATTAGCTATATAATTAATATTACGTAATTACTATTTTCAATTGGGTAAATTTTTTCGAGACAAATCAAAATTGAACTTGAACGAATTGTCTTTCCTTATCGATATAGAAACATAATTTATAATTTTAAAAATGTATTGGTCATTATTTTAATGTAATAAGGAAAAATAAAATTCTTATATTTTTAATTTATGTTTTTTCCAAAAGGAGTTTTAGTAGAATAATGAGATTTTTGCAATTAAAATGATATCAAACACAATACAATTTAGATAATTTTTAATTAGATGTGTAGTAAAAATTTTTGTTATAAAATTAACTTAAAATTATCCAAATCGTGTCGTGTTTGATGTTATTTGCTATAATAGTGTCATTAATTAAAATTATTTTCGAAAAAAAGATACATTAAAAGTATAAAAACTTTAGAGAATTTTTTAATATGTTAACAAAAAATAATATTATATTTAAAAAAATAATAAAAATAATAAATTGTTTTCTTTTTCAATGTTTTTACGTCTAATTAGGATATTCGAATATTACCCAAGTACTCGAATATATTTAGTATTTCGCAAGTGAATCTGAATGTTTCTAATATTTAGATGTACATCAGGCTAATTTCTTGAACGTTTTCGAGTTATTTTTGTAGAGAATCTTTTTTTCCCGTTACATTTCCCGATATACTTCTCTGTTTTGTGTATATTTTTTTGTACGATTCTTTACTTCAACGAATATAGAATAGACCTTTGGCACATTCCTCGAATTTCTTTCGAAAAATTTCAAAATATCAATAATTGCAAGAATTGTTAAGTGTCAGATACAAAGGAATATTATGCTTTACAAATATCTAACATCAAAAACCAATTTGGAAATTAGAAAATACTTCAGTAACTCAACTTTTTCTTGGAAAGAAGGACACAAGTTCGTCCAAGAATGGAATACATAATAACAAACACCCAATAACAGTTATATAACTATTAATTATAATTTCCCACTCAATAATATAACAACAATGTGACAGTTATATTGTTGAATACTCTCTAAAAGTGAATCAGCGTATTATCACTGAAAAATAGTAAATAATCACTGATTACAACAGTTATAAGTAGCACTGTAAATCAGTGATATTTTATTGAAAGAATCAGTTAATAATTTTAACTGTTCCAATCAGTAATATTTCTTTCGTTATTATCAGTAATATTAAACTACAATTCATCTCTCTATCTATTTCATATAAAATTAAAAATTTTATTTATATTTACTAAATATTTATTATATTAAAAATTTTATTTTATTTATATTATATGCATATTGAACTTGTTATTTTAAATAGATAAACGAACAAATCATTTTTATTAAGTCGCCAGACATTTATTTGTCCGATTTATAAGATCAGTTTAATATCTGAATCCTTTCTATTGAGACTGTATCAGAAATTAAATCCAAGTAATACTTTTAATTTTATCTGTTGCTCTTTGCAAACTTTATATATAATTCTAATTTTATATAATATATATTTTATATAATATATTCTTGACTAAAATTAAACGAGAGAGATAGCGATCGTAGCAGTAAATAAACGAATTAGCGATTACTGATTTTACAGTAAAATTTACTGGTTTTACAGTGAATTTTATTTTAATTTACTGATATCAGTAAGACAAAAATAAGCATCACTAAAAATCAGTAAAATACTCTCTGATTCTCAATGAAATCTTATTTTATTGTTTTTATTATTTTATTATTTTACTGTTTAAATTACTGATATTTTCGCTGATTCACTTTTAGAGAGTAGAAAATTACAACTAACAATTATATAAATGTTACTTGGTATTTGCTGGAAGTAAATATTAAAGATTAAAATTTAATAGATATGCATAACAAGGAAAATAATAATAAAAAGTGTTAGAATGTATTTGTATTATCTATATGTATATATTTAGTGACTTTCTCTCGCTCTGTTTTTTAATGATATAAAATTGCATAAATGTTCGACGCGAAATAATCTCAATGGAGCGATGCACTTGTAAGAGTATTTCTTCGGATGTAAGGGAAAATGTTAAAATATAATTGATCCCGATTGCACGCGAAAGTTACAGAGTTTATCAGTAGGCACGCGACTCGAGATAACTAATAAAAATCTTGGAATGTGCGTCATATCTTCGGCAGCCGGTAATCTCGTTCGGAGTCGTGAACCCAGGAAGGTATTTCGCAATCGAACGGGTATATAAGATAACGCGCAAAATCTTGAATCGAATCCTTAAGTGCGAATCCGCTATCGGAACCTTCAGTCACGGAAATTTTATGTACTTATATGGCTATTGATACAGACAGATATAATTATCGCGGAAATTACGCAGCACAATATGAAGTAAAAATAAAAAAAAAAAAATAGAGGCGAAATAAAATAGAGGCAACTGTGAAATTATGAAGCATGTAATCGGTAAATATAGTAAAATCGCCAATTTCTGCAGGCAAAAAATTTAAAATTGCATGAGAGTCAAAACAGGACAATATTCATAAAAATATTGTATTGGTATGGAAAATTTTCAACAATTTAAATTTTGTCCTGGTCTTGAGTGAATTTAAAAAAAAAATCTTGTATTATCTCGATTTTATTATATATATACAGGGTGTATAAAAAGTATCGATGAAATATCTCGAAAATTAAGTATTTCGGAAAAAAATGTTTCAGATAAAAGTTGTAGGATTTTAAAATATCTAGTAAAATATTCATTTTTTGATTGCCTTAATATTTTTATGTACAAAATAATGAATCAATTGGTGTAAAGAAAACACAGTTTCGAAGAAAAAATATGTAATTGTTATTTTATGGTTTATGTAAAATTAAGATATTATTTTAAGCCTCATAACTCGAAAAGTATTCAATGAAAAAATACTTTATTATAGTGTTTTGGAAAGCTCTCGGGATAAGCTATAAAAATATGTAATAAAAAATAGGGAGTCCCGTTTAAAAAATTCTAGGTGACCTTGCTCTGATCTTAGCGCCGCCACTCAAGATTAAACTCATAGCGCCAGTAAATAGGTCTTTTGAAATCCTACAACTTTTATCTGAAACATTTTTTTCTTAAATGCTTAGTTTTCGAGATATTTTACCATCCCGGTACTTTTTTACACCCTGTATAATTTTATATATATATGTATATTTGTTGTCTTTACGAAAGGGCAGATCCCAGAATGCAGAGGCAGCTCTCACATGCACACAATTAAAAAACTGTATATATGTAAACAAAATTTTGTGTAGCAAAATAATTGCGTAGAAAATTTTATATTGTTTATTTATTTATTTACTTATATTGTTTTATTTATTGTATTAATTGTTCCTAAATTTATTATAATATACATGTTTCTATTTATTAAATAAAATCTTGTTTATGTTTGTATGCAATAATATAATGATTTTTTTTTCATCTAATTTATAAATAAATGTTTTTTAAAAATCAATAATTTTGACAAGATCAATAATCTCTTGACAATCTTAATCATGGTACCGTCTTGTGATAATTAATTAAAAATCTTGTCTTGTCATAAATTTCGAAACAAGATAAAACATCATAAATCAAAATTAATCTTAATATTAATTTATAAAATAATCAAATAATATTAATTTCGAAATAATATTAATTTATAAAATAATCAGAATTAATCTTGATATTCGCGAGATTCTGAAAGAATTCGTCTCATTAACTTAATGTTTTTGATTTTTGCAGATTACATTCCTCGTAGTTCGTTTAACTTACGTTTTTCCTATTAGCATACTGACCGACAGAAATATATACATAGTATGTGTGTGTGTATATATGTAAATGTATGAGTGTACATATTGGGTCACACATAAAAAGTTCGATTCAATCTTTGATAAATGACTTAAAGCACATGTAAAGTCAAATAGAGTGTACTCTCTAATGAAAGCAACATTGTTAATAATGTCTATGTATTATATATCTGTGTAAAAACATACAACGAGAGACAGATACTATTTCATTGATAAATATATATATATATTGTTTTTATTAAAATTGATTTTAAACATACTAAACTATTAAATTTATGATTAATAAGTAGATTCTTAAGGATAAATATCAGGGATAATTATCCTTATACATTATATTTTCGCAAATTAATTTTTATTGAAGGGGTTTGTTTTAAAAATATATTAACAAATATATTAAAAATATATTAAAAATATATTAAAAATATATGCACAAAAATATGTAATATAATAAGTTATCCAGTGAAATAGAAAACTAAATTTATGAAAAATGTTCGAATAAAATTTTTAAATTTTTATCGACAATATCTTGATAATTTTATAATAGTTTATTAATAATGATATTACTTAAAAGACAATCTTCTCACCTGTTTGTGGCATTTACATAGATTCTATATACATATACTTCCTCGTTTTTAAAACCACAAGTTATTTCAGGTTTCTTCTCCAGAAACAGAAAAATTCCCTCACCTGCAATCATCCTAACTTCTCAGGCTCTAGAAAAACAGACGCAGCAGCTGTAATTTTATTTCAACAATGCTGAGTGCAGTCAATTAAGAACAAGAAGAATAGTCTCTGTTTTTTTCACTTTTGTTTTTCTTATATAAAAACATAGTTATTATGTATCCAATCATAATCAGTTAATATTAATAAACTAATTAATATTAACTATAAAATAATAATAGGACAATTTTAATTGCCACACTCAAATTATTTAATTGTTTTAATAAAATATTTCTTGATTTATTAATTAGTGTATTAATTTAAAAGAAAATTATTGAATCTAAATTCTTAATTTATTCAAATTATATATTTTCTTATTTATCTTCATTCTCCTTAGATATAAAAATTTAAGAAAAAAAAATTATAATAAATTAATCTTTATATATTTATAACTATTGATTTCATTTATTCCCCAAAATTTCATTTTCTTTAAATAAATATTAGATTCAATAAATAATTTTAATGTAATAATTAAATGTATTAAATTTAAATGTAATAATTAATCAAATATTCAATTTTTGTTAAAAAAGAATTGAATTAAGTATAATTTGCGCACAGTATAAAATTTATTAATATTATTCAACATATATTAGCTAATTAATCCGCTAATTTTATATAATTACGCAAAATTTTAAAAATCAGAAAATAAATAGCTTGAAAAATTTAGATTTCATTACTTTGTTGTACAATGTAACATAATTTATTTTTTCTTATTAAAAAGATTTAAAAAATGAGTATATAAGAAATAAAAATTGTGTAAATAAGAAATAAAAATGTAAGAATTTTAATATATATTTACTTAGATTATTTAAATGAGAAGAGCTTGAAATATTATTAAAAATAAATAATAAGACAAAATACACAGGACGATTAATAAAAATTATGATTTTTTTTTTGTAAAAGCACGACTAGCGCATTCTCTTGGAGAATTATTAAACTAGTTAGTATCGACGTTCATCTCGAATATGTGCAAATATTTAAATGTAGGATCGAGTTATATAAAAGCGATTATCGAATTATTTAACTTTCGTCGAAAGTTCTTTTTATCATGTCGCAATTTTCAAGATGCACCAACATCTGCTATTAATTTTCATTTAAATCTTAAAAATTCACAACTAAAATATTTAAAATATTGAAAGATACATTCGGAGTATTTAGATGACAAGATTTGTTCGAAAAGAAAATTCGTTTGTGCATTTTATTTCCTATTTTTTTATGAATTTATTATCACGCTATTTTCCTTTCAAAAAAGGGATTAATTTCTTGACATCTCCTGTATTCACCAGATCTAAATTTTTTGCTGCTCTCTGCAAAAACTTGCAAATTATGTTAAAAAATTAATATTTTGGAAATATACCAGTGTTCAAAAGAATGCGACAAGTAAGCTGAATCGGGATCATGTGCAAGAAGCTTTTTCAAACAATTTTAAATCATTGTATGTTGATTGTAAAGCATATAGAATTGTGTTAATGGGATTGTTGTAGATTTTTTTATATAATTATGTGCTATATTTTTGAAATTTACTTGTATTCTGGAAATTTTATTTACTCTATTATATGTATAAGAGCAAATATATAATAAAGAAATGCAAAAAAATTAACTATGCATAAAAATCAAAATAAATTACAAAAATAAATTACTAACGAATAAATAAAATAAAACTAACTTTTCAGACCAATTTTGCTTTAATTTTACTTAATTTTATATTTTATTTATTGCTGAAAAAAAAATATTATCATTGAAAATCTTTTTAAATTTGGCAAAAATGTAAAAAATATTAAATCACAGTGTCTACTGTCCAATTGTTATTGTTAATAAAAGCAAATAGAAAATGACTGATAAAAAAAATTAATAGAATTACTACAAAGGAAACATTGTTTAAATTTATCTATAAAACAATACATCCATTCTAATTTAATCCATTTTAATTTAAAAATTAAATAGATAATTTTAGTAGCTTCGTTGCACATAATCGAAATAATCCTGTAAATATGAAAATGTTCCATTTCTAAAGACACTACATTAATTAATTAAATAATTAAAGAGATAGATATAATTATAGAGATATAAAGATAATTATAAATTAAATAAATAAAGATACATTAATAAAATCTTATTAAATCTTAATACATTAGATCTTACTAAATCTTAATAAATTAGATAATTATAAAGTAACAATAAGTAAATAATTATATTATACACTAGTATTAAAATAATTGGTTTTGTTATCAAAAACGGACGAAAGGATTTAATTTTAAAGATATAACCATAGACTGAGAAAATAATTTTTGAGAAAATATTTCTGCAATGTTCAAAAATCATCACAGATGGTCTCTGTTCATGGTATCCTAAAATAGTTATCTTAGGAAAATTCAATCTTCTCGTTGTTTTTTTACATACGTGTTTTTTTTTAATTCCTTTCTGGTGAATGAAGTGAACGATATAATAAGATAAAGTTAAGAAAAACACAGGTTGCAATTGTTTTTAAATAAGTTTTATCAATGCCCTGATAATTGATTTTCGAAAATCGAGAAAATAAAATTCTTCAACAAATGACAGGTTTTCTCTAAGAAAAAGAAACTCGATCAGTTTGTAATCTCAGTATATATAAGAAAATAATCAGAAGAATAATCGAAAAATAATTAAGAAAATAATTTTAATATAAATTAATTGTATAGGCAATTTTTGCCTCATTTCTTCAAATTTCACTTTTTTGCAAATTTATATTGTCAATAGAGCGAAGATGCTTAAAGTTTTGCAGGGAAGAAAGTTCATACATAATCAAATATACATATTTCTTCAAATTTTATTTTTACAAATTTGTATTGTCAATAAAGCAGTTTTTACAAATTTGTATTGCCAATAAAGCAGTTTCTAACCCGCAAAACTGTTTCATTGGCAATATAAATTTGTAAAAAAGCAATTTGAAGAAATGAGAAAAGTCCATACATAATCAATTATATGTTTGTATATTTGATTATGTATGAACTTTTCTTTTTCGCGAAATCGTTCTCCCTCTCTTTATTTGTAATATAAAGAGAGAACGATGATAATTTGTAAGATCCTCTATATAGTGTGTCCCAGAATTTCACCGACAAATTGCGAGAGTGTATTTTACAAAGAAAAATAAGAAAAAAAATATAATAAAATTTAGCTATTTTATTACAAATAAATATTGAAACAATTTTCAGTTACAAACAAACATAAACCAGTCAACAACTTTCGGATTGTAGAATATTAATGGCGAAAAATGCATTTTCTCTATAGAATGCATCTTCTCTTTATTCGTTCCTTCCATACGAAATGAATATCGATGACTATTTACTTGAAAACACTTTTAATGACAATAATACAATTTAATTGTTATTGGCATAAACAAAAAAAACAATTACATAATAATTATTTTAGTTAAAGAGATTAAATATGTGTTAACAATCTAATTGTTATTGATATAAGCAATAAAAACAATTACATAATAATTATTTTATATTAATAAATATGCAAGTCAGTTTATTGTACCTACATGCATTAACACATATTTAATCTCTTTAATTAACAATAAAAGTATATTATATATACTTTTTTAATTAATAATAAAAGTATATTATGTATACTTTTTTAATTAATAATAAAAGTATATTATATATACACTTTTTACTTTAATATATAATAAAAGTATATTAATAAATACAATTAATACGTATCTCAGCGAGCGATACATCGGATGATCATATCGTAAAATTTTCAAATCAACGAGAGGATAAAATTAACGAGTAAAAAATTAGCGAGTAAGTAACAAAGTAACCGGGGGTCGGAATTAAAATTGGGTTAAACAGAAAGGGGGGGGTAATTGCAAAGAATGTTATAAGACAGATATATATGAGGTTTGTGTTTCAGTTGCGGAAGTTACAGCGGCGACGACGCACTAGCCGAGGTATAAACGGCGGTTTTGCATTTATCGCGCGTGAGTCCAGGTAAGGAGAATGCATGGAGGTGCATGCGCCTTGCGTGAATTCAGCCAAAGAAAGTTCTTCCGCGTTTGTCCGGCCTGACTTCGCGTTGCATAATACTTTCGTTGCAGGAAAGTGTCTCCTTCTCTCTGTCCTTCTTTCTTTCCGTCGTCCCCATCCCCCCCCCCTTCGTTCGATACAGGTGCAGGGAAATGCAGATACGTCCGGCAGGTTTCTCATATTTTCTTATTCTTCCATGTAACAGAGTTAAAGTACACATACATCCGCGCGAGCGACTTTGATCATTGAAACTGACTTACTTATTCGGGGTATATTTTTTTATTGTGCCGTCGATGTAAACGTAAGTGATTATCCAGTGTGAATGTGTGAGATTTGAAAATGAATAAGGAGAGTGACACAACCGGGGCGGGGGGGGCGAGGGGGGGATAAAATCGTTTTCTCATGACGGGGACGCGCGCGAGCGGATGTTATCGGTAAATAACGTCCGCGAGCGTACAAAACGAAGACTCGAGTTACAATCGAGTTAAAGGCAACAGCTGGCTCCAACAGATTCAATTACAGCTTCCGCTTAAATACACGACGGCGTATCTAAAGTGTTGAGCGGATTCCACTCATCAAGTTCTCCGAAACAACTCTCTGTCGCGCGTCTCTCTCTTTCTCCCTTTCTGTCTCGTCCAGGATCTGTTGGAATATTTTTTTGCCCGGATGTGCTCCAGTCTATCTACCTGTTGACGTCTACCTGGCACGTCTTCGACGTTGCTGTTGTATATGTTGATATAGTTGTTACTACGAAGCTACATTACTGTCATTTTCCTCTCCTCTTCATCTAGTCCAACGACGCTGAATTTTGCACGAAACGATATTCGGTGTGATGGCTTTCTACGTGCGATAATATCCAGCAAACATCAAATAATATTTATATAATTGTTACTTGTAATTTCCTACTCAACAATATAACAGTTACATGTTATATAACTGTTATATAACTGTTATATAACTATTATATAACATGTAACAGTTATATTGTTGAGAGGGAAATTATAACGAATAGTTATTCGACTGTTAGTTATAATTTCCCACTCAATAATATAACTGTTACATGTTATGTAACTATTATATAATTGTAACTGTTGTTATGTAACTGTTACATAACATGTAAGAGTTTATTTTAGAGTGGGAAATTATAACGAATGGTTATTCGACTGTTAGTTATAATTTCCCACTCAACAATATAACTGTTACATGTTATGTAACAGTTACATAACAACAGTTACAATTATGTAACAGTTATATAACTATTAGTTTTAATTTCTCCCCAACAATATAACTGTTATATATTGTATAACTGTTTACATAATTGTAACTGTTGTTATCTAAATGTTACATAACATGTAACAATTATATTGTTGAGTGAGAAATTATAACTAATAGTTATACGACTGTTAGTTATAATTTTATAATTAATTATGATTTCCCACTCAATAATATAACTGTTACATGTTATATAACAGTTACATAACAACAGTTACAATTATGTAATAGTTACATAACATGTAATAGTTATATTATTGAGTGGGAATTATAACTAACAGTCGTAATTATAACTACTAGTTATAATTTCCCACTCAACAATATAACTGTTTACATGTTATGTAACAGTTATGTAACAGTTACATAACAACAGTTACAATTATGTAATTGTTACTTAACATGTAATAGTTTATTGTTGAATGGGAAATTATAACTAACAGTCGTATAATTATTAATTATAATTTCCCACTTAACAATAAACCGTTACATGTTATGTAACAGTTACATAACAACAATTACGTAATATGTAACTATTACAATTATGTAATAGTTACATAACATGTAATAGTTTATTGTTGAGTGGGAAATTATAACTAACAGTCGTAAAACTATTAGTTACAATTTCCCACTCAACAATAAACCGTTACATGTTATGTAACAGTTACATAACAACAGTTACAATTATGTAACAGTTACATAACACGTAACAATTTATTGTTCAGTGGAAAATTATAACTAACAGTCGTACAACTATTAGTTACAATTTCCCACTCAACAATATAACTGTTACATGTAACAGTTACATAACAATTATGTAACAGTTACATAACATGTAACAATTATATTGTTGAATGAGAAATTACAGGTTAACAATTATACAGGGTGTTTCATTTTAATCCGACCAGTCGAATATCTCGAAAACCAAACCTGGGAGAGAAAAATATTTCAGACAAAAGTTGTTTGGCTTCGAGAGGGCCATAAGATAGTATCATTGGTTTGACCTTTAAGAGTCATTTGAAGATCACGTGAAGGTCACTTCAATTTTTTTAAACGGAACACCCTATATATTTTTGCACATTCTTGTAGCTTATCTCGAGAGCTTTCCAAAACACTATAATTAGGTGCCTTTTCGTTAAGTATTTTTTGAGTTATGAGGCTTGAAATAATTTCTTAATTCTACATAAACGTAAAATATCTTGTAAAATATTCATTTTTCGATTATCTTATCTTAATACTTTTACGTACAAAATAATGAGAGGAATCAATTGGTGTAAAGAAAACACAGAGTTGTTTCAAAGAAAAAATATGTAATTGTTAATTGCAAATTACATATTTTTTCTTAAAAATAACTCTGTGTTTTCTTTACACCAATTGATTCCTCTCATTATTTTGTACGTAAAAGTATTAAGATAAGATAATCGAAAAATGAATATTTTACAAGATATTTTACGGTTTATGTAGAATTAAGAAATTATTTCAAGCCTCATAACTCAAAAAGTACTTAACGAAAAGGCACTTAATTATAGTGTTTTGGAAAGCTCTCGAGATAAGCTATAAGAATGTGCAAAAATATATAGGGTGTTCCGTTTAAAAACATTGAAGTGACCTTCACGTGACCTTCAAATGATTCTTGAAGATCAAACCAATGATACCATCTTATAGCCCCCTCGAAACCAAACAACTTTTGTCTGAAATATTTTTCTCTCCCGGGCTTGGTTTTCGAGATATTCGACTGGTCGGATTAAAATGAAACATCCTGTATAAACGTTGTTTGGTGCTTGCTGGGATACGGATTACAAATAATCTCGAGAACGACCTCGAGAGGAGTCGATGCAGGGGAGCAACGTAATCTATGCGAAGGACGGCGAAGCAACCTGGAAGGCGACTCGATCGATTTTCCGACCTCGGTCGGACCGTCCGAATTCCACCCCCTTTTTCAACCCCCTACGCATGCGTTCGCTCCCGTTTATACCTCTCTCCCGTCAACGTAAACGCACACACGCGTGCATGGTTCTCGCCATCTGTTCATCGCTGATAGGCGGTGTGCAACGCGCAAGACGAGGCGCGATTAGCAACGTCGACGAAGCCAAGCCAGTGCTTCTTGTCCCCTTTGTCAGGACGGTTCGCTTCTCTTGGCGGGCAGGAGAATCCCGAAGTGGTCGATCGAGGTCGCCCCTCGATAATCGCGTGGGCGCGTCGCGTATCTCGGAGGGATCTCGGAACTTTTCGGCCTCGTTCCCCCTTTCTTTTCCTCCCCCGGTGAGTCTATTTTCACGACGAGCATTCGGAGACAACCCTCGACCCTTCCCTTCCGATCCCCCGTTTCCCTCGGCCGGTTTTTCTTCGGCGATCGTCATGAGAGCAAGAGAGCGCGTCGAGGGAATTAGACTCGCCGAAAAGTGAGATCGATGCGCGAAAACGCGCTCGTTTCGCACGCGCGTGCACCAGTCGCGATATCCTCCTGTACACGTGTCGAAAGAGAGATACATGTCAACGTATTCGCGCGAACGGAAAGACGGAACCGGGGAGAGACAGCGAGCGAGAGAATATCGAGGGACAGGGCGCCAGACGGACTAAGGGCATGTCAGTGCACACACAGTGAGTGGACAAACGTCACATACGATATCGCACATATTTCATTGGATCTTGACGGTTGGTGTTATCTTGATACGCGATGGCACCCACTTTGCTCTATCGACCTTTTTCTCTCATGCGATTTATTTGCTCTCAAAACACACCCCCGTGTCTGTCACTCCAGCTGGAAATATACATCCGCATCTTCCAAGAGAGCTTACATACACTTGAGTAATCTAATTATCGACGATTCGTGTAACGTTAAATCGTTCCAAAATTAATCTAATTTTTTTGGACTATTTAGTGCTCTTTTTGGAATAACGTGATTCCTTTTATTCGCTCTCGTTCTCCATCGGGCGAGAATTCCGTTGCATAATTTCTACATGTAACCGCGATAAGATAAGATCATATCAAAAGAGTGATGATAATGTGTATAATTCCGCTTTATAATGTTTTTTCGAGATAAAAAACTCGTCAGATCAAAGTTATCTATTTTATTAACAAGCATCATTATGTCTAGATATATGATTATTACTAGATATCTAATTATGCGGTGAAAACAAATTATCGTTTCGCAGACCAACATGAGAGAAAAGAAAGGCTTTGACTTTCGTAAAAAAAAAAAGAAAAAAGAGAAAAAATTTGCAACTTTTTTTATTTCCTCGCTCGAGTAAAGTCACTTTATATCGTAGATTAGATAGGTGTAAGAACACATTATAAATTAATTAATCCCAACCCTTCGTATTCAAGGTTCGTACTGATATACTTACGTATATACATGTAGGTGAAAGTGTAACTTCTGGTATGGCTGGCCGATCGATATTTAGAGCGTATAACTCGATCGATCGCCTTCAAAGTTCTATATACCACGTGCAACGACGTCGACAATGCTGCGTTAACCCTCTCACTGAAGGGCATAGAATAGAAGACCATATTACCCACATATTAAGATATTAGATATTCAGTTATATATTTCAATATATATATGATTAATTAAATATTTTAGTGTATTTTTCTTCTTTTTCTATTTTTTCTTAGTCTAAAATTTAAGAATTAATTTTTTAAAAATCGAAAATGCAATCATTTTATTCGAGTTTTAAAAAATTAATTCTTAAATTTTATATTAAAAAAATAGAAAAAGAAGAAAAATACACTAAAATATTTAATAAATCATATATATTAATCATATATTCTCTACTCTTCAAATTAATGCATTAATAACACCATTGTATCTAAATATTGATAAATTTCAAATCGTGTAATATTTCATTCTGATAACCAGATGACCAGATATATACAGAGTGTATCTGAAATGATGCACCAAACTTTATTCTAGAGATCAAAATAAGACTTTTTTTCCAATGAACATGGGTCCGCAAATGAACCCCCTCCGAGCTAGAGGCCTCTAAAGTTTGGGGAAAAAATTAAAAATTGGTTGTATGCCAGAAGAAAAGAAGGTTTTGAAAGTTACCTATTACCCTCTCTTGAGAGATAAATAAATTTGCGTTGCAGGTCAATTTCATACATTTTCGAATTTTAGCTCAGAGGGGGCAATACGCTTCTAAAGTTTAATTATCATTTCAAGTATACCCTGTATTATTGTTAATTTTCCAGGGTGCATTATACAAAGTGTTTCAGGATTAGAGAAACTTCAGAATCTTATAGGAAATTGAATTTGGAACAAAAGTTCCTATAAACATAGGAAACAGTTTGTTATAACTAATGACCATCAAAAAATCACGTTTATTTGGTGATTTTTAAAAATAATCCCTTATTTATTTGACAAAACTAATGAAATAAATCTGATAGGTAATTAAATAACAAACTAAATTACATTATCTTCATTTCTCTGCCATAGTACAGCATTAGCTTATTCGTCGTGAACTAAACTGATTCTGAATGTTCATGTTCGAGATGTAAACAAAAAAGTATCTATGTGATCTACAAATGTAGTGTTTACATAAAGACCTTCGAAAATTTGTTTTTACAGTTTCTGCTTTTTTCGTTATTTTAAATATATTTTCTTTTGAACGCCTTATTAGAATTACATAAATAAAAATATAAAATAAATAAAACATTAATGAAATAAATAAAACATTAATAATAATTAATAATTATTTTTTACTAATAATTAAAAATTGAATAAATAAAATATAACAATTATAGAATACAAAAAATAATAATAATAATAAAATAATTACATCATATATTAATAATAATTACATCATATGAAGTATGTACACAATATTTCGCTTTTCCTGCTCAATTTTAATGCTTTATTATTTTAAAAATGCATTTTAGTAAAACTTTCAATTTAAATTTTGTCTCTAATTAATTATTTTTGTAAATACCTTTTACTAAATACCTTTTATTTTATTAGTAAAAATGAATGAGAAAAAACATACTTTCCAAATTTTAAGTTTTTTTTAAATTATTATTTTAGCTTTATTTTTTATTTATTATTTTAACAATAATTACATTTGTCAAAAATTTCATTAAAATTTATTACAATAATAACATAAAATTTTCATATTTTAAAGCCATATTTATTGGATTTTTATTTTTCATATTGTATGTATTTTAATAACATTTTTTTATACTAGTTTCTTTGTTTTACATTTTATTGATGTATTTGGTCGTGTATTTTTGTAAATTTTTAACGATGACTAGTTTTTCTCTGCGATAATTTTATATATTATTGCATAAAAGTATAATTTTAGAAATTTTGTACTTGCTATTAGATTGCACTATTGCTCTTTCGGTTATCTCATCTAACGGGTCTTTTGAACATTATCAGTTTGCGGCGCTTTTATATAAATAAGATAAGAAAACACTCAACTGGTGTAATCTTTTCACATATCTCATAAGTATGCATGTATACTTCAATAAGCAGTTAATTTATAAAAACAATGCTTTTTATCTAACGTAAATTTTTATTCTAATTATGTTTATGCACAATCGATTATATATATAATCATTATTTTATTTACATCGATTAATGATTTATGTCTAAATTCGTTTATTACGTTCTTTTAATTTAAATTTTTTTTGTGACATTGAGAAGAATCGAAACATTTGTTCAGTTATATGTATATTATTTTAATACGTTTAAAAAATTCTAATAGTTATGCACCATTTACTGTGTCTATTAGGCTCCAACAGCTTTTCTTTTTTTTCTTTTTATGATTATTATTTTTATGATTATTTTTATGATTATTTTTATGATTATAATTTTATAATTATTATTTATGACCCTCATTCTTTTGTTTTACTAAAAATAAATTCTGAATAATTATTCTGAAGATGACGAGGATAACGAGGAAAATCATTGAAATACATATTTTATACATACATTGATTCAGAATAATTTGTAGTAATTTTTTTTTTGTTTCGCGCTTAAAGATTAGTATGTTTACAAAAAAATGCAATTAATTTCATGCAAATGATACGCACTTAATCTTGAATCACACGCTATTCTAGATATTTATCCTGCACAAAAAAAAATAAACATTACTATTTGCATTATGTTATTCACAATTATACATTCCGCTTTTTTCAATTTATACAATATTACTTCAATAAGTCGCATTTAGATTATTGAATCTCATTATCATGGTGCATATAAATATGCGAGAAAAAGTGTATTACATTGAAATCCATTTTTTTCATACTAAAAAAATTAATCAATTGATCACCTTTGATATGCAAATATTAGATAACATTTTTTATTTAATAGCTTATATAAATGTGCTTGCTTATGTAAATGTGCTTGGTTATATAAATGTATATATATATATATATATATATATATATATATATATAAATAATCTCTTATTAGACTTAAGCATCCTATCATATTATACATTCGATCAGCACACGACTGTTCAAATTATTTAATAAACATAATGATATGCGCACTATATAGTATTTTGACCAGCAACATTACATGTTTTTTATTCACAATTTTTGTTTGTTTCCTTACAATTTAAATTTAATATAACAAACGGCATTGCAAAATTGTTGTTCGATATTGTAAGTTTAAATAATCTTCGAAAATATTCAAAAATATTATAAAAGAAATATTAAATGACAATTCTGATAGATTTGTGATGATATAGTGAATGTTTACTTAATATGCTATTTAAAGCAAAATTGATTTCTCATGGATTTATTATTAAAACGTTTACAACTTTGTACTAAAGTATCATTTACTCTTTATTTTATAACTTTCAGAATATAACAAATAATGAAAATTAAAATGTAATGATGTAAATTGAATAATGTTATATTATCACAATAACACATTCACAGTTGACGAATTTTTAACGAAAAATAACAGAAAATAATTCATAATTAACGATAAACACAGGCACACGAAATTCAAACAATTGTATATTTATACTTTTACTAATTATGAATTGCACAGTATATATAAATATTTGTGCACGATTTATTTAATTTTAATTCACATATTTCTCAATAAAATTTAAATTTGATCAAAATAAAAAATAATACATATAAACTAAAATGTTTATTAAAGTAAAAAAATATATCATAAATATAACACTAAAATATTCGGACTCTAACAATAAGTGAATGAATTATGCGCATTGTCTATATTTTTTGTGATTGTGCATGTGTTATAAACTCATATAAAATTAGATAATTGTAGATCATATTCGCATCAAAAACACTGGATGTAGATCTCTAACTTGTCATGAAAAATTGCAAGAGTAAGTAAAATTGCAATATTTAAGCTCTAATTATCGTAACAGAACATTAAGCAATCAGGACGAAGATAATTACAACGTCGGATAAATTAGTCGCAAACAATAATACACATGTCGAAAGGAAATCATATCCAGCCTGTTTCATATTAATACGAATGTAGGGACAGAAATGTCTCAACACATGAATTTAGACACAAGCATTAAGGCTTCTGAGTAATCACTGCCATATTGAAATCGTCAAAAGCGAGGAAATAACACTGAGAATTCTTGCCATTTTTAAATAAAATAATATTTTGAAAAAAATAACACTACAGATCACTTCATGTATACTTGTAAAATATTCCGAAAACTAGGTTTTTCTTTCGGCAGTTAATAAATAGCCTTAAAATGAGTAGTAAGCGAAAAAATACATAGTTTAACAACTGTTGAAAAGAATGAAAAATGTTCTTTTACACAATATATTTCTTGCTAAACTTGGTTTTCGGAACATTTTATGGCTTTCATAAACATGTTACACGTCACAGCACTAGTACAAAGTGAATAATAATGAAATGGTACGCAAGAATTTTTTTTTATATGGTTATTTATTATTTTATTGATTTTTTATGTCAAACAATATTGACTTTTAATGATTTAATTTTATTTTATAATAATAATAGATTAATTTTTACAAATATTTTATTTGATTAAGAAAACGTATTTTATTTTTCAAATAAGTAAAAATGTTAGATTTTATAATTCTATGTAAAAATACAATAATTAAACAATTGATTAAATTTTTATTCAAAAAAGAATTAAATATTTTCTGTATATTATTTATAATTTGTTAATGTTAATTAATCACTATAATATACGATGTACATAATAAACGACAAGATAAAATCAGTGCAGTAAAAATCAATATCAATATCACTTGACATGACAAAATCAATAATAGATGACAGATCGCTACGCGTGTATGTATGTATACAGGGTGTTCAATTTAAAACTTTCCACCTGTTTATTTCATACTTGACTATATTTTAAATTGATAAACATATAAAAATATATAAACTTAAATTGGTAAACATGTAAATATATAAGTATATAAACATATAAAAGTTAATTAATAAACATATAAGCATGTATAAAAGTTAAATATGAGAGATTCAGACTGTAAAATTTTAGGCTTATATTGTAAAGTCAGTGATTAATAATGCATATTTCATGCAAATTTTACTCTTAAATTCTTCGTTAAGTTAAATGATAATTAAAAATGATGCGAAATAATGAAGTGTCTAAAATATTTCGATTGTTTTTTTGATATTATAGTTTTATATTCAGTTAATTTATACGAATTTACATTTTTTAAACTTGGATATTCAGTAATTATATATATTATTTATGTTTTATTTATTTATTTATTTATTATTTTATTTTATTTATTTATTATTTTATTTTATTTTTATTTATTTATTTATTTATTTATTTTATTTATTTATTATATTTTATGTATTATATTTTATTTATTTTTTGTATTATTATATTTTATTTATTTATGTATTATTTATAATTTAACATCGCATATAATATAAATTTGTTTATATATTATAAAAGTAAGAAAGAAAATTGTTTATAACATGTGTCAATAAAGCGTTTTTAATTATATTATCTTATCATACGATAAGTGTTGGTTCCATTATAGCTATTATTAGTTAGCCATAATTCATAATTTCATGAATGCCATTGCGGTTATTATGCATTATTTACATTTGCACTTAGTCTATTGTAAAAGTTGCAATTAGTTGGAAATTAGTTTGTTGCGAAAGAATTTAATAATGCATGCAATTTTGTGTAATTATTTGACTGTTTTATAAATGCAGAACTGAATATTGTATATGTCATTGTGTAATAAAACGTATCGTGCAACTTTTGCAATTGCAATTTAACTTGAAAATTAGATTATAAATGTCTCGAAAAAGATTAAAAGTGAGTAAAATACATCAATTATATGTGCGTTAAATTGTATTAAGTGATTTTAACTTAAATGTGCACTTTTTTAAACAAAATAATAATTTTTTTCAATAAAATAATTCTATAAATAATCTCTTTATATATAATGTACATATATACTTTAATATATATTTTTATTTATTATTTATTAATTTTTATTTGTTAAATATTCACTAATATTTATTTTCAATATTAATAAAATAAGAATAAATAAAGATTTATTTCAATGTACAATTGAATTGGACCGATGATATTAAATAGATAAATTAATCAAGAAAAAACAGATCAAATTTTCAGAATTATATTTTAAATAATTTTTATAAAAGACAAAATTAAAATTTTTAATAAAAACTATTACTACTTATAAACTATTATTTTCTTAAATATTTAAATAATATATCTAAATTAAAAAACACGAATTATTGATTATTATTATATGAGTTATCGAAGTTTTAAAATTTAGAAATTTAAAAAATTAATGATTGCTTTACGTAAAAATTAATGATTGCTTTACGTAAAAATTAATGATTGCTTTACGTAAAAGTTCGTGAAATGGCAGACTCGTTTACAAGATTTTGTATTTAATATATAAGCGATATACAAGCGAAAAAACACGAAGATAACAATATCACATTACACAATAATGTGTTATTATAAAATATTGTGCTTCTTGATTGTGTCCCTTTATAGATTGAAGTCATGAGTTTGATTGGAAGAATATTTCCATTTTAGAGCATGGATATAAAAAGAGATTAATTGCAGATATGTCGCACATCTTTAATCAGAATCATAGCATTAACATTCAGAGTGATACCGAATTCTTAGATAAGTTGTTGCCTATTATCAAGAAGTTTTAGCGTTTTAGAAGTTTTGATTTTTTTGAAAAATTTCCTTATGTCTTTTGTTCTATCTTTTTTCTTTCTGTGACGTTTGCTCTTCCTCCCTCTTTGACACTTCACGTTACTCGTCTATACGTTTTCATATACCTCAATTCGGCGCTATTGATTAGAACGTTAAGTTGTGCTTAACTTGCTCTCCTTTCGTGTGATTTTTTAATTTGAGATTGCTTTCAATTTAGAGACCGGTATGTAATTTTTATTAGATTAACTTTAGTTTTACATTATACGAAAGATTTTCTTATTGTTAGTTTTAATTTCCGGATTATTGTTAAATTATATATTGCTTCGTCTATTTTTTTCTTTTTTAGAGTGTCATCTTAATTAATTAATTTTAGAGTGTCATTTTTCATTACACACATTAAGAACCATTAAATTTCCAACTGGTCATCGATTTATGCATCTTTGACTGCTTTTCTTTTTTAAATTGGAAATGAACATGGACTTGCGTGTGGGATTTCCTTTCGATTTTTGCTTTCGAGGTGAACAGCGCCTTCTTTGTGGTACACTGAGGATATGGGGTTTGCATTCGATTTTCCGTTGCGATACTTCGATTATTATTGTTAATGCGTTGCGCTCTTTTCTAATTGATTGTTTGAATTATCATTACTTTGCATATTTTTGCTTCCGACTTTTTTGACTTTTTCTAATTATCATTTATTTTGCTTTGCATTTTTTCCAAAACTTATTTATATTTTATCAATGACTGTTTTATTTTTATTTTAATTTTAATTTCTGTTTACTTTGCGTATTTTTGCTTCCGACTCTTTTGACTTTGTAATTACCATTTATTTTGGTTTGCGTTTTTTTCCGAAACTTATTTATATTTTATCAATGACTGTTTTATTTTAATTTTAATTTTAATTTTATTTTTATGTTTATTTTATTTTTTATTTTTATTTTTATGTTTATTACTCACTTTAAATTAGTTTTTATTTTATTAACTTTCACGTCACGTTTAAAAATAAATGTGGATGCAGACTGTTTTTCATTCATGAATTAATAAACAGCTATAAATTTTTATCAATTATCATAAAACATCTTTATCTAAAAAATAAGTACTATGTAAAATACATAGAACACGTGCAAATTGAATCATATGAATTATATGTTCGTTTATTAAAATTACCTTGTTATTTCCTTACTAAATGATTCTTAACACATATATTTTGTGCATCAAAAAATTCGCAAAAATCTTAATAATAATAATAATAATAATAATAATAATAATAATAATAATAATATTATTATTATTATTATTATTATTATTATTATTATTATTATTATATATTATATATTATTATATATTATTATTATTATTATTATTATTATTATTATTATTATTATTATTATTATTTATTTTAATCTATTAGTTCTATTTTTCATACATTTTCTTATGAAGATGCATTATGATTTCTCATAATTGCATTAATATTTATATGTATATTAATATACTATATTAATATAATATATTAATATAATATATAAACATTATATTAGTATCGCTTTGTAACTGTTGTAAAATTCGTGAATCTAATTGGCCTATGCTCTTAATTTTGACTGGATCTAAGAGTATACGCCAATTAGATTCATGAATTTTACAACAGTTGCAAAGCAACTTCTCCTGCTGAACACAATGTGAGTTAGGTCAGTGCACTGTCTTTGATAATTGTCTCCGGTGATAAGAATCTATCGCGAGCTACTGCTTAATTATATCTCGCGGCCAGAGCTTGAAAATGACTTATCTTTTTGCATCAAGTAGAGAGAGAGAGAGAGAGAGAGAGAGAGAGAGAGAGGAGGGAAGGAAGAAGAGAGGGGAAAAGAGTAAATGGCTATCATAGCGATAAATGCCTAAATGTTTGGCCTTGATAGAACGACTGATTGCACACATAAACAAATTGTTTCAGAAGTCAATGAATGCAAGAAATTATTTAATACTTTAAATATTTATTATAAATATTTATTAATAATAAATATTTATTATAAATATTTATTAATAATAAATATTTATAATGAACGTTTCGCGAAAGTCGATGCTTAATTGACATTATTTAATGCAATACATATATTAATATATACAATATATTAATATATAAATATACATAATAATGTCAATATCATATCATTTATGTTAATTTCTAATTGATGTATCTTTTTAAATACGTGTTATTTTTGTAATTTTTTATCTGTAATAATATCAATATCATATCATTTATGTCAACTGTTAAGTTCTAATTGATGTATCTTTTTAAATACGCGTTATTTTTGCAATTTTTTATCAATCATACACATATGTTGCACGACTAGCGATAAAAATTAGAAATTAAATATGAATCTAGATGTAGAGGAAACATTTTAAAATGCGTTTTAAAATATATGCGGAAGTTCAATCGTTTATAACATATAATCTGACGATTAAATAATAAGATTAAAATTCAAAGAAGAATTACAATTGTGTGACAAACAAAACATCTTATTTTATTCAAAATTTTTTCTCAATATCGATTGATATATCTATTTAATATTAATTTTTAAACTTTTCGCTGTCAAAAATGGCATGTATATAATTACTAACAATAAGTAATAAAAACGTTTGCATATCCATCTTTACTTTAAAAATCTTTGGATATACTTATAATTTTAAATATTTAAAATAAGACATTTTTCTCCTCGCGATTTGGCTTTTTGTTTATATATATAGGGGAGACCGGGGGACAAAAATAACATTTTTTTGTATATATTATAGTTTACTAATTAATTATCGTTAGAGATATAACAAAAAAGATTATATGTTTAAAAAACTCCATTTATTGTTCTATTATTATACTTATTTTCAATGTGTGTATTATACCTATTTTCAAAATGATAAATATTTAAAGAGCTATTATTATAAATATGTAAAGAGCTTTTCGCAAGTACGTTGATTGTTACTTTTGTCCTGAGGGCCTGGGACAAAAGTAACATAGTCTGGAGATAAATGTACTAGTTCTTATTTTCGAGAAAATAAAAGAAATGATATATATATATATATATATATATATATATAAATATATATTATATATAATATATATATATATATATATATATATATAGATTATGAGTTTTGGAATACCCTGTATATATATATATATATATATATATATATATATAGGGTATTCCAAAACTCATAATCAATCTTTCAAAGATTCCTGGGATTATTTGGAGACGATTTTTCCTCAGCGAAAATGTCGATGAAGATCATCATTTTTTGCATGTTCCCGTTCTTTGTCATCATATATCTTTGCAATTAAGCCTTAAATTAAAACTCAACTAAAATAAACTTTATTTAAAATTAATCGAAGAATGTCTGTTTTGTTAATATTTTATTTCTACAAAGCTTAGTTTACGAAAAACCCCTTATTTCCAATCACTTATAATTCGAAAATTATTAGTGCCTCGATATTTTCGTTGAAGAAAAATCGTCTTCAGATGATCCCAGGAATCCGTCTTTGAAAGATTGATTATGAGTTTTGATACGCCCTATATATATATATATATATATATATATATACAGGATGTCCTGAAACTACCGCTCCATATTTTAAAGGTAGATTCTCTGGCCAATTTAAAAATTTTTCCAATTCTGGCCAATTTAAACGATTTTTCCTCAGCGAAAATGTCGAAGAAGATCATTATTTTTTACATATTCCCAATTTTTGTCATGATGTATCTTTCTAACTAACAAGGGGAGGTCGCGGTTGACTCTTCACCAATTTTGATCTCCTTTGATGTGGTGAATCTACATCGGAAAAAAGTTGATCCATGTTCGAGCTTTTCGTCCAATGCGCCTTGTAAAAAAAATTTTTTTTTTCTCGAAGTTTAGAGAAATTGCCAGGTTCGTTATCAGGCCTAAAGAAAGACACACTTTCGATGCCGCTAGTCCAGTGGCAGAGCGCAAGAATAGTAATCCCGGGATTCCAGATTCAAGACTTTGGGCTGTCATAATTTTTTTATTTTTTTTTTTTTTTTTTTTTAAATTATTTTATTTATATATATGTATATACATGTATTATTAATAATGTTAAATAAATATTCGGCATATAATAATATTAGAATACACATTTTTCATTTTTCATAGCTTTACAAAATCGGTTTTTCTATCTGCTGTGAACCGCTGGATGCTCATCCGGCGCAATGTAACAAACAAACAAAAAATGTATTTATTTTTTTTTTATTTTTTAACTAATTATTTTTTTATGTATCTATTTAATTCTTTATGTATCTATTACCCCCATAGCAAAAAATGTCACAGTGATGTCACAAAGACGTGATAAAATTGTCAAAATAAAATCACAGTGATGTCATAGTGACGTGCGAATGTCCGCATTGTAACAGATGTGATGTCATTATGACATCATTGTGATAAGAAATGGAATGTTATAGCGATGATATATCACTGTTACCTTCCAATAATCTCACAATGACATCACAGTGACATCACATTTTTTTGTCACCTTGTGGCTCTATTGTAAGCTTATTGTAATGTCACTGTGACATTTTTTGCTATGGGGGTATGTAATTATTTCTTTAGCTATCTATATAATTTATTACTCATTATTATTTTCTGCATAAATATGTAATATGTAATAAATATATTATAAATAAGTAAGATATTTTCGACCTTCTAGAATCTTTGACAGGATCACACGACCCTTCCCCCTCCCTCTCGCATAACGTTTTTTGTAATGATACTTTAACGGCGTAACATGGGATCCCGGGATTACTATTCTTGCGCTCTGCCATTGGACTAGCAGCACCGATCGAAAGTGTGCACCGAAAAAATTGTATTCTTGAAATGTATACTTTATAAGTCCTCTTAATAAATATTCTTAATAAATAAGAATATATTCTTAATGAATAAGAATATATTCTTAATTTGCAACTTCTACATCACAACTCGATTTTCGTGTGCGCGACATGTTTCTTCATTTGCCGCTACGCGGCGACACCACTCTTAATTTTTCTCGTATTCAATATTTATCGTGAAATGTATATAAAGGACTTGTATTAACGTAAGATCTAAAGTATATTTTTTTCCTTTAGCAGTGATGAAAGAGAGGACTGCTCTCACACATAGGTTCTCTGTATGCATGTGAGTCCTCTTTGACACCACTGTTTATCAATTTAATTTCAAACTGAATTTAAAATAATTTATTTAATCTGGATTCCCTTGTTGGGATTCAGAATATTAAAAGACTATTTGAAATTAGACGGAAAAAACTTTTAGACCAATTAAACTTATTTGACTTCAACAAAATTTATTAAACCCAAAGAAATATTTTTCTCTGTGTATTAAGAATATCTTTTTAGAAGATTTGCCTCTTAATTTAAGAGGATCCTCTTGGCGCCTATTTTAGTGGTATATATTCTAAAGATAAGTAGTATATTCTTAAATTAAGAATATTATTTTTTCGGTGTGTCTTTCTTTAGGCCTAATAACAAACCTGGCAATTTCTCTAAACTTCGAGAAAAAAAAAATTTTTTTTACAAGGCGCATTGGACGAAAAGCTCGAACACGGATCAACTTTAGGTCTATTAGTGCCTCGACATTTTCGCTGAGTAAAAATCGTTTTTAAATTGGCTAGAGAATCTACCTTTAAAATATGAAGTAGTAGATTCGGAACATCCTGTATATATGTATATACACACATATATATAATCCTTTTCTCTTTAAAATTTCCACGAAGGAAAGATTTGCTGAAAGTGTTAATTAAAGATCTACAAAGGGGCAAGTTCTCTAACTTCAAGAAATAAAGTATTTTCTAAATCATTCCAATCTTATTTTGATAATATTCGACGTATGATATTGTAGAGAAATCCAGTTATTGATTTTTGTCTGGATTATAAAGTCACAAATTATTCATCCACTTCTCAACATGTTGCCTTGCATCTATATTTTTTGTTTTATTATTTTTGTACAGGCATTTTTTGTTTTTCGACTTTTACTCTCTTGTATTGTCTTTGCGTTTTATTAAATCTTTCAACCTTTTAACATGTTTATTTGATCTTTCGCTTATTTTATACTTCTTGTAACGTTTACGTTTTAATTACTTTTGTGCGAATTGTTTAAGACATTGAAGAAGATCCGTATTGGATTGAAACATACGTTTGTCGATATATTTATTGTATTCGAATTATTTCTTCGACGGATAATATTTTTTTGCCATATATATACAATTTATGAAATAAAATAAATATATGTACCTAAATATAAATTATAATTTATATAAATATCATATATATACTATTATATATATAATATTATACATATACATAATATATAAATATTATGTATATATATAAATATACATTTGTATCTTTTTGTGTAAAAAAACCTGCTTTTTTCAAGACAAATCTTAAAATAATATTATGAAATTTCTTCTTTCAATATAAAAAATAAAACTGAAGCGCACACCGAAAAAATTGTATTCTTAATTTAAAAATATACCACTTATCTTTAGAATATATACCACTAAAATAGGCGCCAAGAGGATCCTCTTAAGTTAAGAGGCAAATCTTCTAAAAAGACATTCTTAATACACAGAGAAAAATATTTCTTTGAGTTTAATAAATTTTGTTGAAGTCAAATAAGTTTAATTGGTCTAAAAGTTTTTTCCGTCTAATTTCAAATAGTCTTTTAATATTCCGAATCCCAACAAGGGAATCCAGATTAAATAAATTATTTTAAATTCAGTTTGAAATTAAATTGATAAACAGTGATGTCAAAGAGGACTCACATGCATACAGAGAACCTATGTGTGAGAGCAGTCCTCTCTTTCATCACTGCTAAAGGAAAAAAATATACTTTAGATCTTACGTTAATACAAGTCCTTTATATACATTTCATGATAAATATTGAATACGAGAAAAATTAAGAGTGGTGTCGCCGCAAATGAAGAAACATGTCGCGCACACGAAAATCGAGTTGTGATGTAGAAGTTGCAAATTAAGAATATATTCTTATTCATTAAGAATATATTCTTATTTATTAAGAATATTTATTAAGAGGACTTATAAAGTATACATTTCAAGAATACAATTTTTTCGGTGCAGTTAAAATATATCTTTGAAAAATGTTTTTAAAACTCTTTCGTACAATAAGCTACTTCTCAAACAAGCTTTTATGTCGAGTAATTAAATAAAATAATTTCTAACAGATAATTCGTGTAAATTTTAAATTAATATCAATCTTAATATTTTCAACATTGTTAGATAACATATAAAGAAATATTGAGTAAAGTAGGCTCACGAGCGACATACATAAGCTTTGGTTTAACTATATCACAAAACCGTATATTCTGATTCTTATTGAAATATTAATAAGAGCTTTTTCCGACGTCGGTTGATGACCGTCACCACGGTTATATTGATTTAAGATATATGCTAGAAGCTTTTACGATATTCCAGGTCAAGGTGCAACTATAATCATTGCATAAATCATGTATATATCACCTGAGCAAAGCTTTGCATAAAGTCTTTTACTTCTCTTCAAATGTTTTTATTACATAATGAAGATTAATTGCTAAAAAAGTTAGTACTTTTATTTTTAAAAAATTAGTTTATTCTTGAAGTCCAATCACGGCCAGTTCAAGATTCATCCGCCACTATTTTTCATCAGCATAATGGGGATATTATCATTCACTAGATCCTGAGGGATGTGATTACTCTATGAACATCTTCCAAAGACGTGCAAAGCAAACCAATAGGCAAATAACAAATCGATAGGCAAATTATTATCATTTATAAAACAGGAAAAGGTGCATTTAATAATTAATAATTAATAAAATTTAATAAAAAAGGTGCATATTTAATAATTAATTCTGTAAACAACTTTTGAATGATTAACTCGAGGAAGAGGGTCTTTTCTCGTTTTTAGTAAATTTCCTCAGTTTATTCAATGATACAACTAAACAATCATCTCTTCCGAAATTTTAGCCAGCGTACTAAATTTTTGTGTAAATTTAATTTAATTTTTCTGAATTTAAAATTCAGAACTGTGAAAAAAAGAGGATAAGTGTGAATGAGGAGAACTGAAAGGAGCAAACATATAAGAATAAAAAAGAGACAACTTCGCGAGTGTGTCGAATTTGGCCATCAAAGGTGTAAATGATCAGGAACAATCGATTCCTTTCATCTATTCGCAGTTCACGAATGTAAAATATTTAAACTAAAAATTAATGATTTTATTTTTATTCTATCTTTTTGAAAACAATTTAATAAATTAATTAAATTCTTGTGATTAAACTGATACCAAACATAATATAATTTTTAGTTAGATATATAATAAAAAATTTTTTTCATTATCCTCTAACCCGTGTAATTTAAATGATTGCTGATAAAAAGAAAAAAAGGATCATTGGTGTCTGGACACAATTAATGATGAGCAATAATTAAAATTGATAAACGATAGCATTTTATTAATAAGAATGTTGATTCATTCCTCATGTTGTTTATTGCTTACATACGTTGAATGCTCGAGTCTATTTTTTTAATTCATTGACAAAATATACAGACATTTGACACATCGATGAGCTCTCTCTTTTTTCCCATCTTAGCAGATTTTCTTTGAGATCTTGAAGAGCCATTTCAAAGTTATCTATTTCTTTTTATCCTTGCTGCTTCTCTTTCCTTTCATCTAATTATTTTAAATATTTTCAACTTCTTCCAGAGACTTCAATTTATTATTGAAATTAATAAAAACAGTCATATCAATTTTCTGGACGTTTCCACCATAATTAATGAGGAATTTATTGAGTTTGATTGGTACACTAAATCAACTCTTTCAAGTAGGTTTAAATTTTCCGTTACAACATCCATTATAACATAAAAAGGACATCGTTTTTGATTTAGTGAATAAATTACTAAACTTTGTCATTCTCGATTTTTACAAACAAATCTCAATAGAATTATCGAAATGATTATTCGTTTGATTTTATTTTTTCAAACATCCGCATCCGTTTAAAGTCTCTTTTTTATTCTTATGTGTCTGCTTCTTCCAACCTTTTTTTTTATTTATGACTTTAATATCTTTATTATCACTAAAGAAAATCGAAGTCTTTACAATCGATCCCTTTCATCTATTCGCAGTTTACGAATGTAAAATATTTTGTAAACTAAAAATTCATGACTTTATTTTTATTCTATATTTGTCGTAGATGTTGTTTAAGTTATCCGTGTCTTTCTGTAGGTTGATTAAATCATTGAATTTCTTGATATAAAACATTTCGGCAATTTCTCTCTTTCGTACATATTTTTCACTGTGTAAAATATTAGGTTTCGACCAGTCAAATTCATTCCCCGATTCTAATCTACTTACTTATGACGGAATGATTCGTTTCGTGTAATTTAATGTTATTAAAATGTTCTTTCACTCGAGTACGTAAATATCTTTTAGTTTGTCAGTCGTTAGATAATAAAATTGCGTGGTCAACTAGATTGTAAATAGCGTTACAACAAAATAATAAAGGTCGTTTAGTTCGTTAGTATTTTGATTTATTCAGTTCCTTGATGAAGTTTCACGCTGACACATCAATTTATCTCTTGAATTTGATCCAATGAATTGTGACATAATTTATTTCTCGATTTCAATCATAGTGAAATGTAACGTTTCTGCTAATGAGACCTGTGCAGTTTACAATATTTTGATTTACATCTATCCCTTGATCGGTACTCAAATTGTGTTCACATTTAATTTGTTGCGTGTACTATTTATTCAACCGTTAATCAATTTAAAATCTTCATTCCAGCACATACTTGAAAAGGACCACAATCATATGGTCGAAACATCGTAATCAATAAACAAATTTTGCTAGTTTTGATCGATTATATTATTTTCCAATTATTCTTTAATTAAAATTTGTTAAGAAAATGTTAATTATTATGCATTATGCATTTTTAAGTTATCACATCAACGATAAAATTCTATAAAATTCTATTCAAATAAAAATTTCAAATTGATACAAAGACGAATAAATGATAAAAATACGAAATAAAAATTGAAAGGCCACGAGACCGTGGAGCAAGTTATTAGAGCGTAAAAAATAAAAGTAAATAATAAAAGACTCTAAGTAAGAGGCATGATATATTAATAATCAATTAAATATAAAATATATACGATATATACGATATATTAATAATCAATTAGATATAAAATATATATGATATTATTAATAATCAATTTATAGATATAAAATACACACGATATATTAATAATCAATTAGATATAAAATAAAAACGTACGTATGTTTCGATCTATTCAAGATCCTTTCCAAAAAGTCTCAAAAAGTCGTTAGAATGGGTGCTTTCCATTTATATATAAGTCGACACGAGGTGACTTCAAGTATCATTTCTGCTGTCCATTACATTTGTGTCGCTTTTAGTCGATGACACAAGTCAACTTCCATTGACTCTGTTTAAGAAGTAAGTCAAGTGTTATTAAAATCTATGGCCGCATGAGAAAGTTTGAATCCGTGCTAACAAAATTAGAAAAAGAAGAAGTGTGGTTAAACCTGATGTGTATGAAAACGAAAAATTGTTGCAAGATGGAACTAAAGGTATAAAATATTTAATTATATTATTTTATTTTTATATTTTTTTCCAAAATTTCATTAATAAAAAAAAGTATTTTCATTCATCCGTTGAAAAATATTATTTATTATTAAATTATATTCAAATAGAGATTTTCATTTTACAAAAATAAATATTTTAATTACATATATATATATATATATATATTTATATTTATATATAATATATATATATATATATATATATATACATGTAGAATATATAAATATGATTACAAATTTACATACCTTTATATATTTATATTACGAAATTATAATTTTTATGTACAAAATATTTTATATGTATGTGAAATTAATTTTTTTTCTTATGCTCTCTTATGCTCGATGTACATAATTGTGTGCATCAACTTTTGCGCATAAAATGCTTTCCATTTATTATATTTAAGGTTATTAACTCCAGTTAACATAAGTTGACACAAGCTAATACAAACGTATATAGATGGGAAAGCACCCAATATAAACAAAATTAAATTTAAATAATAAACAGAGTGCGACCAAACAAGGACAGACGCGATAGGAAGCAATATAAACATTATGTACAATAATAACGATCGCAAGAGTTTTAAAAACGCTAACAATAGATGCGAAGAAAGCGTATAGACAGTTAACAAACTAAAAAACTATTAATGTCTGATCGTAAGATGAATTTTTCGAAAGAAGGCCAACGCTCACCCCTCCATCAGAAAAAAGACGCTAACTTTCCATTACTTTTATGCTTTACATCTTTGTTTTTTTTTTTTATTTTTTATCTAGACATATGCTTCGCTTATTGTTTAAGAAATTCAATTGATATCTGCTGTCTCTTTCGTGGATTTTCTACCTGACCGACAGTCTCGTGGATTTTTTATAGAGTCTTTCGAAAAAGTTTAATTTTATTCTTTCGACTTCATGGCTTTTTTGGAGATGGAAAAGTGTTGGAACTTTTTTCATCGGGGGATCGTCGCACAGTACAATGTCGTGATACTGTATTCCCCATGTACGCGATTATTGCGTCTTTTTTCTGATGGAGAGGTGAGCGTTGGCTTTCTTTCAAAAAATTCATCTTACAATCGGACATTAATAGTTTTTTTAGTTTGTTAACTGCACGGAAAAAAATCAAGTGTCAAATTAACACTTATATACTTAAATTAACGTGTTCATTGTTTCCTATATACGCAAGAATATATAATCTTTTTAGAAGAATTTAATAATCTTAAATTTTAACAATATTATAATCTTATTTGAATATTAATTGTCATCTCAAGAATATATAATTATTTAATTCTACTTTAAGAATTATAATCTTTGATTTAAAAATGTTATTTTCTATCCAACATTATTTTTTTCCATTTTCAAGAAAATTATTCTTAAATAATAAGAATATATTTTTCTTGATTGAACTATATAAAGTGACTTCATTCAAGCAAATTTTCTTCAGTTAACGCAATATAATCTCATTTCAAGTTTCTCATGTTGAAATTAAAGATATTTTCAAAACAAGAATGTTCTTTTTTTCTATGTGTCTATGCGCTTTCGTCACATCTATTGTTAGCGTTTTTAAAACTCTTGCGATCGTTATTATTGTACATAATGTTGCTTTCTGTCGCGCCTGTCCTTGTTTGATCGCGCTCTGTTTATTATTTAAACTTAATTTTATTTATACTCTAACGAAATTTATATTTCTAACGACTTCTTGAGCATTGAAAAGGATCTTGAATAGATCGAAACGTACGTATGTATTTTATTTTATATCTAATTGATTATTAATATACAGGGTGTCTTATTTTAAAGGACCCACAAAAAATATCTCAGAAACACTACGTTAAATCGAAAAATGTTTCAAACAAAAGTTGTATGGCTTCAAGAGGGCTCATCTCGAGAGCTTTCCAAAACACTATAATTAAGTTAGTTTTCATTAAATACTTTCCGAATTATGAAGTTTGAAATCACTTCTTAATTTTACATAAACTGTAAAATATCTTGCAAAATATTCATTTTTTAATTATCTTATCTTAATACTTTTATGTACAAAATTAGAGGAATCAATTGGTGTAAAGAAAAAACATAGTTGTTTCGAAGAAGAAATATATAATTTGCAATTAAGGGCGAACCTGGTTTTATAGGGTCAAAAATTTCGAATTTTTTTTTTACTTTAATCGATAATAGTACTCTCAAAGAAGATTCTCGTAAAGTTATAGAGCGAAATTCGAAATATTTTTATAGTTATAGCTTGAAGAGTAATGTAGGAGCGCGCGATAGAAATTAAGGTTGTGCTGTATTTTTTGGATTTTAATACGGTATTATTTTGCTCGGCAAATGTTTGTCGAAGTATATTTGAGCCAGTGTTCATATACAGGAAGTCTGTGTATATGTTTATATGTGTAAGTATAGCTGAAACGGCTAATTGATTTATAAAAAAATTTTCAAAAAGAAGAGCTCCTGATGAATATAAAAAAAAGCTATAATGGCAACGTTATATTACTATTATTCTACAAATGAACAACCAAGACATGAAAATTATCTAATGAAAGGTAGTGCGAATGATGCAAAGCTGAAACCAGAGATAAAGAAAAAAAAATTACGACCATGCCTCTTGAATTATTACATCAGATATTGAAAAACATTTTATTCCTATTTATGAAGTCTGTCAAAAGAGAAAAATTAAGAAGAATTTTTAACAAGAAACATACGCAAAACTCTAATGAGAGTTTTAATTCAACGATCTGGAGTTTAGCTCCGAAACATTTGAATTCTAATCCGAAAATTATTGAAATCGCCGCTTTTATTGCTGTAGGAATCTTTAATGAAGGATGTTCCACCATATTACAGACATGAAATTGCTAGAAATAAACATTGGTCAATAATGTAAAATATTCGCCGACAAATACGACGAAAAACGAGTTACGAGGCAGGAGCGACGCGGACTAAGCAATACAAAAGAGGCTCGTATAGCTCGTAAGATTGACCAAATACAACAAAACAAGTTTTATGAGGAAGTGGAAGGCTTGTTATATGGACCTGGTATAGCAGATTAACTGTAAGTTAACTGTAAGTTAGTGATAGAATTTTATAACGAGTAAAACCATATCGATTTTTTTGTTTTAGACGAGAAATGGAGACTCCATTGTGTACGCCAATTCGCAAGTTCGGTCACGAGGCACAACAATAATCATTGAAAAACTCTATATAAATATTATTATTTATTTAATAAAAAATATTTTTTGTATTGTTTAAACATGTGGTAAATTATTCTTAAAGTTTTAAAAAGATCAATTTTATTGTTAGTTCTTAAAAAATTCTTAAAGTTCACCTTATTTTCAGCGTTCTAAACCAGGTTCTCCCCTTAACAATTACACATTTTTTTTTCGAAACAACTATGTTTTTTCTTTACACGATTATAATCGAAAAATGAATATTTTACTAGATATTTTATGGTTTATGTAAAATTAAGATATTATTTCAAGCCTTATAACTCGAAAAGTACTTAATGGAAAAACATTTAATTATAATGTTTCGGAAAGCCTTCGATGTCAGCTACAAGAATATCAAATAAAAAAAGGAGATTTCCATTTAAGATTTTAAAGTTAACCTTCACATAATCTTCAAATGATTTTCCAAGGTCAAATCATTGTCACTATCTTATAGCCCCCTTGAAGCCACACAACTTTTGTTTGAAACATTTTTCGATTTAACGCAGTGTTTCTGAGATATTTGAGTGGATCCTTTAAAATGGGACACTTTGTATATCATGCTTCTTACTTAGAGTCTTTTATTATTACTTTTATTTTTTACGCTCTAACATCTTGCGCCACGATCTCGTAGTCTTTCAATTTTTATTTCGTATTTGATATTGATATCAATCAATAACTATTTTTTTTAAGAATAATTATATTCATTTATATTTTTGACACAGAAAAAAGAATTAGTTTCTACCTGGTTTTATTTTGCTGTTAATATGTGATAATAAATGCTATATTATTAAAATTCAATGACATGTTTGTGAATTGCGTAAAATCGTTACCTCAGCGAACTACACACAAGTTCGTCCGAGACACAAAAATGCCAAAAAAGGGATACGACTTTGAATCTCTTTCGCATTTAGACTTTCGTACCCAGCGGCACGATTCGTATCGCCACCATTTTCACACACTAAGGTATGAGCTCTAATCCGTATGTGCTCGATATTCGGTCACTTTTGATTATCTTCGATTTATAGAGGAAGACAGATAAATTAGCTTCTGTTTCTTTCTCTCCTGAGAGGTCTATTGTTTCTTACCCATCTCTCTAAATGCGATAGCTATGATCCTCGAAATCTCGAGCTGTCGAGTTGTAACATGTGTGACGTTTATTATCACATAATCTTTCCCTATAATATTTCCCCATTTTAATTCATTTTTTTTAAACTTTATATATTGTATAAAAAAATGTATAACATTAATAAATAATGATTAATAAATGAATTTTTTATAATTATTATATAATTATTATATTATAATTATTATATATATTATAATTTAATAATATTTAATAAATAAATTTTTACATAAATTTTTACATAAAAAGATAAATGTTACATTACAAAAATAAAGGTATAAAAATGAAATATACAGGGTATCTCAGACTACCCATACACGCTTTTTAATAAAAGCCATTTATTTTCATTTTAAAAAGCGTGTATGGGTAGTCTGAGATACCCTGTATATTTCATTTTTATACCTCTATTTTTGTAATGTAATATTTATCTTTTTATGTAAAAATTTATGTAAAAATTTATTTATTAATTATTATTAAATTATAATATATATAATAATTATAATATAATAATTATATAATAATTATAAAAAATTTATTTATTAATCATTATTTCTTAATGTTATACATTTTTTATACAATATATAAAGTTTAAAAAATGAATTAATGGGGAAATATTATAGAGAAAGATTATGTGATAATAAACGTTTGTAATAATATTTGTACATTTTATTCGGCCCATATTCATATTATTCAATACATTAGGATCTTTTTCTATATGTTGGAAAAAATTAAGAATTTCTTTTGCCATGATAAAGAATATTTTTCTCAGCAATTAATGCAGCATATCTGATTTCCGCTGATTACGTTCATCAAAAGATAAAAATAATTCATTAATTTGTATATTTGAGGCACTTTAAAAAAAAACGTTTGTACAAAAGTTTCTTATTTTTTCACGTAAAATTCGAATCTGTAATAAAAAGTATTATGTTCTCCTAAAAAAATTCAATTTCCGATCCGGATGACGTGTTTCCGGTCAAAATAAAAAATTGAAAATATCACCATTTGATAGACCGTACCCGATTCATTTAAAAATTGTTCGCGATTTTTAATAAAAGCCATTTATTTTCATTTTAAAAAGAGTGTATGAGTAGTCTGAGATATCCTGTATGTTTCATTTTTATACCTCTATTTTTGTAACATAACATTTATCTTTTTATTTTTAGTGTGCGAAAGTGGTGGCGATACGAATCGTGTCGCTGGGTGCAGCGTGTGAAAGTCCAAATGCGAAAGAGATTCAAAGTCGTATCCCTTCTTTGGCATTTTTGCGTCTCCGACGAACTTGTGTATAGTTCGCTGAGGTAACGGTTTTACGCAATTCGCAAACATGTCATTGAATTCTAATGATATAGAATTTATTATCACATATTAACAGCAAAATAGAATAAAGTTATAATCCTTCGCTATATTTAGCTTGTCAATGCATAGTAAAAATTTATGTAAAAATTTATTTATTAATTATTATTAAATTATAATATATATAATAATTATAATATAATAATTATATAATAATTATAAAAAATTCATTTATTAATCATTATTTCTTAATGCTATACATTTTTTATACAATATATAAAGTTTAAAAAAAATGAATTAATGGGGAAATGTTATAGGGAAAGATTATGTGATAATAAACGTTTTTTATTTCGACCGGAAACACGTCATCCGGATCGGAAATTGAATTTTTTTAGGAGAACATAATATTTTTTATTACAGATTCAAATTTTAAGTGAAAAAATAAGAAACTTATGTATCAAATGTTTTTTTTCTGAAAGTGCCTCAAATATACAAATTAATGAATTATTTTTATTTTTTGATGAGCGTAAGAAATCAGCGGAAATCAGATATGTCGCATTAATTGCTGAGAAAAATATTCCTTATCAAATGGCAAAAGAAATTCTTAATTTTTTCCAACATATAGAAAAAGATCCTAATGTAATGAATAATATGAGTACGGGCCGAATAAAATGTACAAATATTATTACAAACGTTGTCTGCCCGGTTGAGACTAATCGTGTTGTCAATATTATTCAAAACACAAAATTTTTTATACTTATCGATGAAACATCTGATCTCACTAATAATAAATGGATGACTTTTTTTGTCCGATACGTTGATCTGGAAACATTAGGTGTTCGCTCGCAATTAATTAAATTAATAAATATTGATGCCAAAGATTCAAGCACAGAAAAGTTGTTCAACGCATTTAAAAGTAAAATGTGGAAATTACAGATACCATTTTTAAATATTGTTGTCCTGTCATGCGACAATGTTTCAATGTCATGACAAGGAAATATGATAAGGAGTCATGACAAAGAAACATTTATCGTTTAAAAAAAAATTGCAAGAAATATGCCCATGTATTAACATTTCCATAAACTTGTCATTCCTTCGCATTAGCAACGCATGCTGCTGGTTCTATAATGTCTGCGATGAATTTCTTAAAAAAATTGCTAAATATTTAAATAGAAGTCCCAAACGTAGGCTATTTTTGGCGAATTTTGTTTCCAAGAAATAAAATCACAAAATATTAAAATTATGTAACACGCTGGCTTTCTCATTATTTATGCATCAAACGACTTCTTGGGATAAATATTTTCTTACTGAAATGGTTGCGAATGAAAAAACAAATTCTGGAAAATATTTATTATTTATGATGAACAACATAGAGATAAAAGCTTATTTTCTTTTTTTTAAATATGTTTTAATTTTTTTTAACGCATTTAATGCATTATTTCAAGCGTTAGAAGCGAGAATCCATTTATTGCAGCCAAAATCTAAAAACTTTCTTTTCCAAATCTGTGAAATTTTTTATAAAAGAAGAATATTTAAAACCATTTTCTTCAAATATTATATTCTCAAAAGAAAATCAAAAACTTATTAATGAAATTATTTTGGGATCAGAATGGGAGGAATATCTGAACGAATTGACGCTGAAAGATGATATAAACATAATTAGAATTGTTCGATACCAAAAACTGTTTGCTGTCGCTGGTTAAATATCGTCGTGTAATAACGTATGTGCGCGTGTCTTTCTTTAATCGAGTGGTTTTTAATTGCCAACAGTGATTATTCGACAGTGATTAGTGATAGAGTCATTGATAAATTTCTCGTCTTATCGAGTGAATGAATGAATGTGATTATGTTGAAGTTTATAAAATAATACAGTTTATCTCTATCTTTTAGAACGTGATATCTACGTTCAATTTGAATGAAAGTATGATCTATCGGAAAATTCATTTCTCAAGAAATTACAGCAATACATCGAACAACATAATAATAATGTCATTTCATGGACAATATGGTTATTTCGAATCACCCTGTATATATTATATGTGTGTGTGTGTAAGGAAATGTATAAATTATATTTTGACCTTTTATCAATTAGAAAATTGATTATATTTTATTATTTTATTATAATTTTATTTTTTATTTTTATTTATTATTTTATTTTTCTTTTATTCTTATTATTCATTTATTAAATTTTTTTACATTTCCTTTTTTTCGTTGAACAACAAGATGTACGTCATTAATACAAAATAATAATAACAAAATACAATTCTATTTAAAAAAATTCGAATAAATTTAAATGTTATTTTCTTACAATTATTTTTTTAAAGAAATTTTTTTTTAATAGAAAAGCGTGCATATTGGCCAAGAATGGAAAAATTTAGATAAAAATATGTTAGATAAAAATATATAAAATTTGTTTTTGTATATGTTATATTCTCTTTTTAAAACAATATGTAAACTTTTATAAAAAAAAAATCAATAGGAAAATATTGTGATAATAAATATCGCACATATTGCCGTCAATTCATCAGCTTTAATGGATACAATAGATCTTCTCAAAAGAGAAGGAGATAGAAGCTAAGCTGTCCGTTTTTCTCAAGGATAACCGAAGATAACCGAAAATAATCAAAAGTAGTTGAACGTCGAGCGTACACGGATGAGAACTTATGCGTTAATGCGCGAAAGTAATGTGAATACAAATTGTGCCGCCGCTGGAAGCAGCGTGTGTAATCTGGTAGTCTCACGAAAATCTTCTGTGATCAAAATATTCCTAAAAACGTGTTAAAAACCGCCTACCGCGAGTCCGCGGACAGTCGTTAATTAAAAATCAATTAATAAAGAGTGCGAATATGGACTAGTTACTATTCGGCGCGATTATAACACTTAAAGTCTAATGAAACGAAGGAAGAGGCGACGAAAAGAAACTCCTGAGAAGGATTCCGAAATAAGATCTATTTAAAATTCAACTAAATTGTATATAAATCTAGTTGAATAATTATATCTCAAAGAGATTTAATTATTTCTCTATTAAGAATAAATTATTGTAACGTTGTCTATAAGATCTATTGTCAACATTTTAATGCTTCGTATAAGAGGTATATTATGCATGCATTTTATATGCATTTTAATAAGCGGTAAATTTATGAAAATAAATTTTATTTAATATAAATCTATTTTTATTCTAATTATGTTTATGTGCTATCGATTATATAACCTTTGTTTTATTTATATCGATCAGTGATTTATTTAAATTCTTTTTCTTTTTTTAATTTAACATTCTTTTATAAAGGATACACAAATTTGTTCAATTATGTATTTTTTAACACGTTTATAAAATTTTAATTGTTACATTTATTCCATCCAGGCTCCAATGATTCTTCTTTCTTTCTTTTAATTATAATTTGCCACAAAAGTCTCATTAATCCAATTAAAATTACTTTCGGAAAAAGATAAATTAAAAACATAAGCATGTTAAAGTTTTTCTTTATATTAATAAAAAAGTATGAAGAAAAATAATGTTACGTTTAAAAAAAATAATAGAAAAAACTAAATTTTATTTTTTTTCTTCCTATTAAGGATGTACTGGACGGATCGTCTGCCTCAAAAGTTAATCCAAAAAATTAAATTTGAGCAGAATACGAATTCTAATTGATGAAAATTTTTTTAAAAATCACGAAATCATACTTCAAAGTATTCTTTAATATAAATAGGTCTTAATTTCCAAGAAAATGTTGCCACGTTTTATCATCAATATTGCGTCGAACCGATAATCACAGTTATTTTTTAATAATAATTTCAAAACGAGCAAGTAAATCGTTTGAAAACTTTGTGGGAACATTTTTACACGTATGAAGAATATAATATTACAAAGTGAAACTTTTATCATTGTTTCTTTATAGTTTGTAAATAATTTATTACCTGTCTCTCGAACATTTATGTTAAAATCGCAAAATTCAAAAATTAGTAACTTTTAAAGGAGCGAGCAAAAAAATGTGAAATAATTCACGACGATTTGGAATGTTATTAAGAATGTTAAATTAAAAATTCACGGCGATCTCATTGATTGTAATTGTATATCTCCAATACATCCTTAAGAAAACAACTTTTTTACATCTTTATACATATGTGACTCGATTTATTTTCTAATGTCAATATATTTTTTTTCATAGATACTGCGTAAAATTTGAAACACATATCAAAATGGGAACAACGAACGCGCAAACCAATTCGGGACACGCACACGATGAGAGTCACTCGAGAGGAAGTTCGATCGACACATTCTTCGCCGAAACGGTGATCTTTGTAACAGGTGCCACTGGTTTCTTAGGGAAAGCCCTCCTGGAGAAGCTGCTGCGCTCGTGTCCTCGTGTGGCTACAATTTTCGTTTTAATCCGTCCAAAAAGAAGTCAGTCTATCGAAGAACGCTTCAGGGAACTACTGGAAAATCCTGTTTGTATAGATAATTTTAAAATTTTAAAAAAATTCAAGTCTCAGACAGTCTATTATTTTTCATCGGCAAATTGTTTTATTATTATAAATTACATATTTGTAGATATCATATCGCCAGATCAATTTGAAAAGAAAATATCAAAGTGCTCCAGTTTCGTTAAGCTGAATAAAAAGCTAATAAAAATAGTAACAAAGAATACATCAAAATTGAGAAAGTTGACAGAATTAGACTGTCGTTTAAATGTACATTATGAAAAAAAAAACCGCACATAGATTGAAAATTTTAAAATTCTAAAAAAATTCAAGTCCCAGACAGTTTATTATTTTTCATCGGCAAATTGTTTTATAATTATAAATTACATATTTGTAGATATATCGCCAGATCAATTTGAAAAGAAAATATCAAAGTGTCCCAGTTTCGTTAAGCTGAATAAAAAGCTAATAAAAATAGTAACAAAGAATACATCAAAATTGAGAAAGTTGACAGAATTAGACTGTCGTTTAAATGTACATTATGAAAAAAAAACCGCACATAGATTGAAAATTTTAAAATTCTAAAAAAATTCAAGTCCCAGACAGTTTATTATTTTTCATCGGCAAATTGTTTTATAATTATAAATTACATATTTGTAGATATCATATCGCCAGATCAATTTGAAAAGAAAATATCAAAGTGCCCCAGTTTCGTTAAGCTGAATAAAAAGCTAATAAAAATAGTAACAAAGAATACATCAAAATTGAGAAAGTTGACAGAATTAGACTGTCGTTTAAATGTACATTATGAAAAAAAACCGCACATAGATTGAAAATTTTAAAATTCTAAAAAAATTCAAGTCCCAGACAGTCTATTATTTTTCATCGGCAAATTGTTTTATTATTATAAATTACATATTTGTAGATATCATATCGCCAGATCAATTTGAAAAGAAAATATCAAAGTGCCCCAGTTTCGTTAAGCTGAATAAAAAGCTAATAAAAATAGTAACAAAGAATACATCAAAATTGAGAAAGTTGACAGAATTAGACTGTCGTTTAAATGTACATTATGAAAAAAAAACCGCACATAGATTGAAAATTTTAAAATTCTAAAAAAATTCAAGTCCCAGACAGTTTATTATTTTTCATCGGCAAATTGTTTTATTATTATAAATTACATATTTGTAGATATACGCTTATCATATCGCAAAATCATTCGAAAAGAAAATATCGAAGTGTTTCAGTTTCATTAAGCTGAATAAAAAACTAAAATAGTAACAAAGGATACATCGAAATTGAAAAAGTTGACAGAGTGAGACTGTTGTTTAAATGTACATTATGAAAAAAAAAACGCACATAGATTGAAAATTTTAAAATTCTAAAAAATTCAAGTCTCAGACAGTCTATTATTTTTCATCGGCAAATTTCTTTATTATTATAAATTATATTTTTATTGAAAGATGCCAAAATTAAGCTCTTTTGAAAAATAGAGATATAGTCTCTCTTTCGAATAATCCTACTTCGAATTTACAGAAATTTTGACGTACAAAACTTCATTTTACCTCCTTTCTTAAATATTTTCATAAATTAATTTTGCTGTATTCGCGAGTTAATATTCCTTATAGACGTAATAGTACATATTAAAAAATAATGCTAATATTGATTTTGACTGTATAACTTCGTCTATAGAGGGAATGGTTTGAATATTTTATCTGTAGCATGCTTATATTTGAAGGAAGTGTCAAATAAAAACGAAAGATCGCGATTGTTACCATTCTCACGACTATTTCCCCTAATTATTATCTAATGAAGCTATGTCTGTTGATACGTATATCGAGAAAAATCGATAAGAAAATCGCGCCACAAATATTTTTCAGTTCATATAAAATAGCAACAAATATACCAAAAGTGAAAATTGATAGAATTAGACTACCATTTAAATATATAGGAGAAAAAACACGCATAGAAAATTTTAAAATTCTAAAAAAATTAAACCCTCAGACAGTCTATCAGCAGATATTTTTTATTTTATAATTTTTATTTTTTCATTATTTTTTATTGTCGCAAACTGCAGATTTATGAGATCTTTGAGAGATGCGCATTTTTTTTACGAAACAACGGTTCTCTCCTCTGTCGCAGGTTTTCGATAGAATACGATCGGAATTTCCTGGCGCCTTAAATAAGATCTTCCCCGTGAAGGGCGACGTGGGCATGCCGGAACTGGGACTTCAGCCCGAAGACAAGGATATGTTAATACAGCGAGTTAACATTGTTTTTCATAGTGCAGCCACCGTGCGTTTTAATGAGCCGTTGAAGGTAGCCGTTAATCTAAACACAAGAGGCACTGAACGTATGCTAGATTTGTGCAGGCACATGACGAACCTTATTAGCGTCATTCACGTTAGCACGGCCTACAGTAACGCCGATCGACGAGAAATTGAGGAATCGATATATACGTAAGCTTTCAATTATAGTTAAAAAAAAAAAATACAAAAATATTTCACAAATAAGAATTTTAATAAAACCATTTATTAAATTATTCAATTATTCCAAAATTATATTATTACGACACAAACAGTATTTAATAGGTTATTCGTTTTTATACATTTATATTGCATATTTTTCTATTTTTTTATACATGATACGAAGCAGACTCTGCAAAATTAAATTCGTTTTTCGAGGCGCGATAATAAATACAGGGTGTTAGAAAAGTCTGGGAACGGTCAATTATCTCCGAAAATAGTGATCCTGTGGGAAAATGTTTCAGACAAAAGTTGTAGGGTTTTAAGTGACGCATTAAACAGTAATATTATTATGATCTTGAAAAATGTTGTTAAAGTCACGTCAAAATCACCTTCAATTTCTTAAATAGAACCCCCTATTTTTTATTACATATTCTTATAACTTATCTCAAAAGCTTTCCAAAACACTATAATTAAGTTGATTTTCATTAAGTACTTTCCGAGTTATGAGGCTTGACGTCATTTCTTAATTTTACATAAACCGTAAAATATCTTGTAAAATATTCATTTTTTATTATTTTACCTTAACACTTTTATGTACAAAATAATGAGAGGAATCAATTGGTGTAAAGAAAACACATAGTTGTTTCGAATAAGGAATATGTAATTTGCAATTAACAATTACATATTTTTTCTTCGAAACAACTATGTTTTTTTTTTACACCAATTGGTTTCTCTCATTATTTTGTACATAAAAGTATTAAGGTAAGATAATAAAAAAATAAATATTTTACAAGATATTTTACGGTTTATGTAAAATTAAGAAATGACGTCAAGCCTCATAACTCGAAAAGTATTAAAATAAAAATCAACTTAATTATAGTGTTTTGGAAAGCTTTCGAGATAAGCTACAAGAATATGTAATAAAAAATAGGGGGTTCTATTTAAGAAATTGAAGGTGATCTTGACGTGACTTTAACAACACTTTTCAAGGTCATAATAAATATTATCGTTTAATGCGTCACTTAAAATCCTACTTTTGTCTGAAACATTTTCCCACAGGATCACTATTTTCGGAGATAATTGACCATTCCCAGACTTTTTTAACACCCTGTATATATTTAAGATAATTATTTACCTTAGGGGAGCCACCGCGGATGACTTTGACCTTGACATATGTTGTTAAGGTAATGACCCTGAGTAATATTCTAAACGTTTTAATTGGCGCTCGTTCTTTATTAAAAAGTTATAAACAAAAGAAGCTTTAAATGCAGTATATTTTTAAATGCAGTATATTTTCTTTTTAATAAACAATGAGCGCCGACTAAAATCTTTAGAATGTTACTCAGGGTCATTACCTTAACTACATATGTCAAGGTCAAGGTCATCCGAGGTGGCTGCCCTAAGGTAAATAATTACCATATTTAATAAGTATATACTGTAGAAAAATAATCTTATAAGGATACGCATTGCCAATATTACAGCACAGAGATAAAGCCGTACACAGTAATCGATATGTGCGAAAATTTGGATGACGAAACGATAGGAATAATAGAGAAGAGATTAATCGGTAATCATCCAAATACTTATACGTTGACTAAAGGTTTGGCAGAGCAGATTGTGTTGTCCAAGGGAAGCGATTTACCAATCGCGATCGTACGACCGAGTATAGTTTGCGCAGCGTATCAAGAACCATTTCCAGGATGGGTAGATAATGTTTGCGGTATTACAGGTACAATCCATATTGAAAAAGTGATTGAAAATTGATTGAAATTTTGACAGGAAACCTACTCGGAAAAAAAAGTTCATATACGTGAAATCAAATATAAATAATAAATCATATCAAATATGTCCATATATGTTTTTTCTCTTGTATAATAAATTCTATTTATATATAAAAAAAGAATAAGAAAAATAATTGAGAATAAATTAGAGGATATTAATTTTAATATACAGGGTGTGCCAGACTATCCCTTTTGAAATGAAAATAAATGGTTTTTATCAAAAATCGCGAGCAATTTTCAAGTAAATCGGATATCGCTCTATCAAATGGTATAATATTTTCACTTTTGATTCCCATCGGAAATATACGCCATCCGGATCGGAAGTTGAATTTTTTAGGGGAATATGATACTTTTCATTACAGATTCGAATTGTACGTGAAAAAATAAGAAACTTTTGTATCAAACGTTTTTCCTGAAAGTGCCTCTGTCAGTTTTAAAATTGACCTTGAAAGTAACTGTGATGAAATAATAAAGATCAATTTTAGGATCGACAGAGACACTTTGAGAAAAACATTTGATACAAAAGTTTCTTATTTCTTCACGTACAATTCGAATCTGTAATAAAAAGTTACCATGTTCCCTCAAAAAAATTCAACTTCTGATCCGGATGACATATTTCCGATCGGAATCAAAAGTGAAAGTATCACCATTTGATAGACCCTACCCTATTTTTTTTTTACTTAAAAATTATTTTTTTACTTAAAAATTTATTTAAAAATTGTTCGCGATTTTTTATAAAAGCCACTTATTTTCATTTTAAAAAAGGTGTACGGGTGATTTTGAAGCACTCTGTATATTTATATTTGATTATATGTAAGAATAATTTTTTCTCGTTTCTTCAGTTGGATATTTTATTATATTTATGTATAATTTATTTTACATAATATTATAAAATATTATATTTATAAATCTAAATTGCTTATTTTATTTTATATAATTTTTAAGCCTATTGCTTTATATAAAAAATTATTAAAAATATGGAAAAGAATAATATTTATAAACCTAAATTGCTTACTTTATTTTATATAATTTTTAAGCCTATTGCTTTATATAAAAATTATTAAAAATATGGAAAAGAATAAGCACGATATATATATTATAATTAATCGCTTTTATAACATGTTCGTGACATTAACTTGAAGAATTTTAAAAACGAATTATTATATAATAAAGAATAAAAATATTAAAAGTTTAAATTATATAAAATGAACCGAACATTTCTAATAAATTAATTTTCTTCTATTAATTACATAGACGTGTACACAGAAAAAAACAAGTGTCAAATCAAAACTTATGTACTTAAACTAACGCGTTTATTGTTTCGTATATACGCAACAATCTATAATCTTCTTAGAAGAGTTGAATAATTTTAAATTTCAACAATATCATAGTCTTATTTTAATATTGTCACCTCAAGAATATATAATTATTTAATTCTACTTTAAGAAAATTATAAACCTTGATTTAAAAATGTTATTTTCTATCCAGCATTGTTTCTTTTCTATTCAAGAAAATTAAATCTTAAAGCATAAGAATATATTTTTCTTGATTGAACTATATAAAATGGCTTCATTCAAGTAAGCAATTATTCAAGCAATTATATATTTTTTTTAATTAATACGCAATATAATCTCATTTCAAGATTTCCATATTAAAATTACATATATTTTCAAAACAAGAATATCCTTTTTTTCTGTGTACACATACATTATATTCTATTATTTGATTAGGTATAATGACAGAGATAGGTAGAGGTACCATTAGGAGCATCATATGCAACGCAAATTTAGTAGTAGACGTTGTACCTGTCGATTTTGTTGTCGATACATTAATATGCGCGTCTTGGTATAACGCTACGCAACGTTCCGATACGATAAAGATTTATAATTGTACCAGCAGCTCATTGCATCCAATCACGTGCGTATATATAAAACTATATAGTATAACATAGGTATAGTATAATATAATAACGTAATGAAGCAATAAATAAAAGTATGATATTCATATAATATTTAAGGACATAATGAGAAACATTATCGAAACAAATGTGTCATTTTGCAGATGGCGTGAATTCGGACATCTTACGAGGAAGCACGCTATAGAATCTCCATCGAAATACGTCATGTGGTATCCAGACTTTACGTTTAGAACAAACAAATTCATTCACACTATCATGGTAGCTATGTTGCACTTCTTACCTGCATTTATCGTAGATATTATATTAAGGGTCCAAGGTTATAAACCTATGTAAGTGCTTTCTTTCTCTTGTTCTAACCAATTATATTTATAATCATAAATTCTAATATAATAATAAATTCTAAATTATATTTATAATATTTATTATATATATAATATATTAATACTATTTATAATATTAATTAATATTAATTAATATTATATATTATTAATATTATTTATAATATTTATTATATATATAATATATTAATAATTATATTTTATATATAAAAATAATATATTAAATTATATTTATAATATATATAATATATATAATAATTCTAAATTATATTTATAATATATATAATAATATTTATAATAATAAATTATAATATTATATTATTATAAACATAATAATATTATAATATTATATAATAATATATAATAATATTATAAACATAATAATATTATATAATAATATATAATAATATTATAAACATAATAATAAACATAATAATATATTTATAATTATTATAAGTATAATTATAATATATTTATAATAATAATTATTTATAATAATATTATTAGTATAATTAATTAAGTATAATTATAATATATTTATAATTATACTTATAATAATATTATTATATATTTATAATAATAAATTATGATAATAAATTAATTTTGAATGACGATTTTTTTTCTCTTTTCTCTTACTTTTTTCTCTTTTCTCTTACTTTTTTCTCTTTTTTTTCAGAATGATGAAAATCACCAAACGTTTCGAGCGCGCCGCTAAAACTGGAGAGTTCTTCGCGATGAACGAATGGAAATTCTGTGCTGATAACATGACGAAGTTAGTGAAATTTGTAAGAGCTTCGGGGGATTGTAACGATTTCAACGTAGATATCAAAAGTTTAGATTGGGATACGTACTTACATCAATACATGTTAGGAATTAGAAAATATATTTTGAAGGACAATCCAGATACGTTAAATAACGCCCGAAATCGTTTATCGAAGTAAGTCTTCCAATTTCATATTCTTAATCACATTTTCGCGCTTGCAAGGTAAAAAAATAAATCGATTATTAATGTATTGCAGATTGTATTGGATGCATAAATTAACCAAAGTATTCAGTATATTCATGTTATTAGGAATGATCAAGTGCGCCGGTCGGTGATGTCATCGAGAAATTACACGAAAGCTTTTGGATCGCAATTCTAGGAACACTGTAAAAATATTATGGAAGATATTTTAGGAAAGAGGAACATATAACTTTGTAGTACTAAACTGTTATCGAGTAACTAATTTACTAATTAAATCAGATATTAATGGGAAGGAGAGAAGGAAAGAGAGGAAAGGTAGTTGAAAAAATATAATTTTGAAAAGCGTAAATGTAGAATATGATTGTAAATACTATAGAATCTTGTTTAAAACATCTTCTCACATATCTCTCACATATTTTGTACGATAATTATTAAGTTAGCTTCTTAAAGATCCTACAATTGACACGTACAAAAAATGTTATGTCTCTTATTTTGTGTCATTCTATCAAGACATATACATATACAGAGAATTCAAAGATCAAAGATGAAGATTTGCAAATATTTCCTTTTATTATATACAGGGTGTCCCATTTAATTTTTGTCAGTCAAATATCTCGATATTAATTAGAGTTAGAAAAAAATGTTTCAGACGAAAGTTGTATGGCTTGAAGGGGGCCATAAGATAATGTCATTGATTTGATCTCAAAAAGTCGTTGGAAAGCTACGTGAAAATCACCTTCAATTTCTTAAATGAAACTTACTCGGTCATTACATATTCTTATAGCTTATTTCGAAAGCTTTCCAAAACACTATAATTAAGTTAGTTTTCATTGAGTATTTTTTGAATTATGAGGCTTGAAATCATTTCTTAATTTTACATAAACTGTAAAATATCTTGTAAAATATTCATTTATCGATTATCATACCTTCATACTTTTAAGTACAAAATAATGAAAGGAATCAATTGATGTAAAGAAAAAACATAATTGTTTTTAAAAAGAAATATGTAATTGTTAATTGCAAATTATTTAATTAATATTTTTTCTTTACATCTATTAATTCCTCTTATTATTTTGTACATAAAAGAAACAGGTAAGATAAATCGAAAAATGAATATTTTACAAGATATTTTATGATTTATGTAAATTAAGAAATTATTTCAAGCCTCATAACTTGAAAAGTACTCCATGAAGAAATACTTTATTATAGTGTTTTGAAAAAGCTCTCGAGATAAGCTATAAGAATAAGTAATAAAAAGTAGGGGGTTCCATTTAAAAAATTGAGGGTAACTTTCACACGACTCTCAAACGACTTTTCAAGATCAAACCAATGACATCACCTTATGTCCGCCTTCAAGTCATAAAACTTTTGTTTAAAACATTTTTTCCTAACTCTAAGTAATATCGAGATATTTGACTGACAAAAATAAAATGGGGCATCCTGTATATGGATCGATTTCTTTTCTGAATAATTATCATATTACATCGTAAAAAAATAATATGCGTATTATATTGAACTATATACACAGATACAAAGTGATTGATTGATGTGTCAAAAAAAAATCAAAACTTCTGCTAATTTCTATACTAATCGCTGTATACTTTGTCTTAATGAAACTATTATGATTGTGATTGTGAATTCTTTCTTGCTTTGAGCTTTGTAATATAAAATATAAAGATGTAAAATTGTATCGAGCGCTCTCAAACCATTTATATTAGACGTATTATTTCACATACGGTATACGTAAATTAACTTTTACATAGTACAATATATGAATAACCGGAATTTTTTAATATACAATATTACATTCGCAAAGACTGACTTTAATTATATATATTTTAAAAATAATACGAAACACATACACGTACAGAGACATACATAGGGGACCTATACTGTATTGCCTTAATAATAATTGCACAGGCCTGCGAAGATCAGTTACAAATAGAGTAGGTGAATATGATAGATTTTTTGAGGCTGATAACGAACGTAGCACTTGAGATTTTCGAGTAATTTTTAGTTAAATTTTTCAACTATTTAATCACAAATTACTCAAAAAAATCTGACGTGCCGAAGAAATTCTGCGGCCAGATTTGTTTTCCAATCAGATTCACCTACTCTGCATTTTTGCAACTAACGAAACCTAAATAAAATTTCGCAGGCCTGTGTTATCAATATTAAAATGAAATTATTTTTGCTATAATTCCAACACTTCTATAATCATATAATTAAACAATTATAATTGAATCAATCAATTTTATCACACATCACGCTTGCAGGAACAAATAAATTTATTGAAAAGCATTTTTAAGGCAAAAATGTCTTTCGATACTTTTGCGTTGTCTCTTTTTGAAACTAAATGAACTAAAGGGACTATAGGCGGCTGTGATATAAAACGATCACGCGCAAAAAGTTACAGTTGTTACAGTTTGTGCGTGCGTCTATAAATTATATTGGAAGTGATCTATACATGAGGATAAAATCTCTTTAAAAAAATTCGAAAAATTGTATGTATACCTGTAATATGATGAACAAAATGACGAGCATGTATTTATGTGTATATATTTAAATATTATGAGATATATACGCGCAATTTTATTTAATTATTATGAGATATATACAGATTTATATTTCAAAATATAATACTTTTCAACTTTCGTAATTCTCTTTTTGTGATCTTGCTATACTTACGTTAAACTTTGAGATTTGATGTATATAACAGAAATATGATCGTAATGCGTTATTAGATAAATCACTATTGAAATTCCAAAAAGAATTGATCCGCTTGATTATTCATAAAACATGACAGAAATGTGTAACGTTACGATTTTATGGTTTTTCTTATTCTCAAATATAAATACGAAACATCTGCATATCAAATATGTTCCTGAGCGTAAGTCTTTAACCATCAAAATTTGCTTTCTTCGCGCGTAACAATGTATTGCGTAAATACATTTCGATAAATTAAACATATATTATTAACATATATTATTAATATATCATTAAGCCATATCATGACTATGTTTTGATATACATAAATGTGTAATATTGTACACTTTTGCCATGTAACAAACTTGTGTAAGACTTGTAATTAGATAAATGATGTTTGTAATTAATATCTGACTTCTTCGATTATAAATATTCGTATATATACATCACCAAAAATTTAGAATATGTTATCAATAAAGAATTTGGTGCAAAACGCGTAAGAAATTCACCATTTGTTGTCAGCTCCTTCTGAAAAAAAAGCTAGGAAAATGTGATTCTTTTCAACTTATTTATCTTAAAAATTTTGATTTGTTTGATTTTTTTTCTATTAAATTAGATAATATCAGCTTCCCAGCAATTTTATATCAATATTTCCTCCGAAAGTAAAGAAATTATTCTCTTCAAAGATCGGATATTATATCATTTTATTAAATATATCTTTAAAAAACCATTAGAATCTCACAATTTTCCTTCCAGCTCAGAGAATTAATTTTTTTTTAGATTGACTGTAAAATCTAATCTTTTTAAATCCTTCTGTAGAAATAGAGATCTCAATGAAACCATTCGTACTCTTGACTTCATTCTAGATATAATGAGCTTTTTTCCAAAGTTCTTGCAATCTCGAGTTCTAATAGAAAGCATCTTTTACCTTTAATCCATTACGAAACAATTCTTTTTAAATATCTTCCGTACACATTTAAAGTCTTTTGTAGACATTTTATGCAAAAGCTTCTCTCTAATTCCATGTCCTTTAGAGAAGCTCCCAAGATTAATCGCGATGTCCTATCGATGCAAACTTCAGTCTTTCTCGAGTTCCTCATTTCTTTCATTTCAATTTTATTCTCGGTAAGTAGTAGATAGTCAACAAGGAAGCCTTGATGAGATATTTTCCAATCGAGAGCAAAGAGTGAAATGATATTTAAATAATTCTCTCATTTATTTCTATTAAATAATTATGTCAATTATATTATTTGTTTTATTTGTAGAAGATATAATTAGAAGAGTAATGCAATATATATATTTTTATTTTATTATTAAAACAAATCAACTTGAAATTAATTTAAAATACAGTGCACACATACATTTAACAAAGGTAGAGTTTCTTTAGAACAGAATATTGAAAAAAAATCAGTTTTTTTTATCATTGTCAGCAATTTAAGCAATTCTCGTTAATTTTGTATTTTTTAAAAAAGTTTGCTTAATTAAATTTAATAAAGACTTATTTTAGATATATTATAATAATAAATATAAAGTTTCTAAGTATTTTTTTTCTTCATTTTTATAATTAAACAATTTTTTTCTCCAATTTTATTATTATTATGAAATTAGAAAAAAAAATTGTTTAATTATGAAAATAAAGAAAAAAATACTTAGAAACTTTATATTTATTATTATAAATTTAAAGAGTATATGACATACAGATACTACTAATGCTGTTTTTCATAGTAATCTGATTCACGTTTCCCGAACAATTCTAATCTAAAAATTATATTACAGTGTACTAATATGATAAATTAATAACTTTGAGTAAAATTAAAGATTTAGAAAGCTATTGCGCACGGAAATCAAGTTTTAATATTTTAAATAATAATCAGCAGAAAATAGCTCACGCGCTTTTTTATACATATAATTATAATTATATTTATATTTATTATAATTATATTTATTATTATTATAATTATATTTATTATAATTATATTTATATTTATTATAATTATATTTGTTATTATTATAATTATATTTATTATAATTTTACGTTATTTAATATTTTTTAATACAGCGTAATATAATGAACGCATTTCGTTTAATTCCTTTTTCAGACACGATGGCGCGATCAATATCAAAAAAATTATTTTATATCTATAATAATCAGATACGTATACTTATAATTTTTATTAATAAAAAAACTAATTATCCATATCACGATAAAGATTCTTCAAACGCATATTTTAATTTACTCATTCAATCAAGTAAAAATCGTAGAAACGGAAAACATAATGAATTATCGTTTCGTTGCAAAATCGATAAATCTTTACGAATAAAATCGGTAAATCTTTACGAGCAAAAATTATTTTTTAAATGATATTTCGAGTCATCTAACTCGGCCGCGATGTTTTATTCTATTTTTCGATCATTTGAATGTAATTCGGATTGAAATCGCGCAGTAATAACAAACGAATCACAGATCTAAGTAAGCATAAAAAAGCTTCGTGATGCCTTAATTAATTAATATGTAAAATAAATAATATGTAAAAAATGTAATCTCTAAAATATTTATATATTATACTTTAATATTTCGCGTATTTGTATGTTAAAATACATAAAATATTTCTTACCCATATAACACAGAATATTGCAGTAATATTACAATATTGCTACAATATTGCAGCAATATTGCTGCGATATTGTAATATTACTGTAATATTCTGTGCTGTGTGGGTATTAAATATATATTTATTATCGCGCCTCGAAAAACGAATTTAATTTTGCAGAGTCTGGTTCGTATCATGTATAAAAAAATAAAATAGAAAAATATACAATATAAATGTATAAAAACGAACAACCTAGTAAATATTGTTTGTGTTGTAATAATATAATTTTGGAATAATATAATTAGTATAATTTACCGAGTATACCCAATTTACTTAAAAATTGTTCGCGATTATTTTTCTCTTTTTTTTTTATTTTTTTTATTTATTTTTAATTTAAAAGGGGTGATCTGGGATCACTCTTTCAAAATGAAAATAAATGGCTTTTATCAAAAATCACGAACAATTTTCAAGTAAATCGGGTACATATATGTATGTGTGTGTTTGTTTAGAGAGAAAAAGAGAGAGAGAGAGAGCCACGACTTATTTAAAAAATGAAAATTAAAAATTTATTTATATTTATATAAATAATAAGCATCTTGCTCTACAGCTACCGCCATTTTGTGCACATAGCACGAAACAAAACCAGAAATTGTGCGCATTACGTTACCCTCTGAGAACATTCATCTAAATAAAGTCACTAGATATTATCTAGTGACTTTACATCTAAATTGTTAGTCTTCTCTCTATTTTCTTACATTCTGGGCGAATCCTTTCAGGAATCTAATCAGCCATAAGGAAGAAGTATGAAGTAAACAGAATAAAACAGGACATCAATATTAGCATTTAATTATTTTACAATTCGTCGATAAATAGAAAAATAAGTAAGTGAATTAAAAAACCCAATTTCTATTTTATTATTCTGATACGTAGAAAAATATCCCTTTAAAAGTATTGTCATGCATATTATACGTGTACATATATATTAAAAAATTACTTCTAGAAAATGGCACAAACTTATAACTGTATTTTCTTGCATTTTTTTTTTGCAACTTTATCTTAAAATTCATTTTATTTTAACATTCTTTACCATGTGTTTTGATTCAACATAACCTTGGTAATCTATAATATATCTTTGTTCAAATATTTACTTTTCCCGACGACTGTTAATTTAACATACATTTAAAAATTGAATTTTTAAAAAATTTAAAATAAAATTAAAAATAAAATTTTTTTTAAATTTATATATGTTCATTTTAATATTTTATATGTAATAAACATTTTATTTCTTAATATCAATCTCTATATTATTTTATAAAAATAAAAATTTCATAATTAACTTGACTAGATTTTTATAAGTTGAATATTTTTAAATATTAATATCGGATTACATCTCAAGTCACATCTTTTATTTATATACTAATATACATATTTATGTATTCAAATTCAAAGATATATTAGTGTGATAATAATGTGTAACAAGGATTACTTGTTTCATTCATGAAAGATAGAGGTTCTTTGAGCGTCTGTAAATCTAAGACAAGTTGCGCAAAACTGGGCCTATTATGTGGCACTGTGTTCCAACAGGAACCCATAATTTTATATATATCAGGAGAGACGGTATTAGGACAGGCCAGACGACATTTATCTTGAGTTAGATAAAGCAGCAAATCATCGTTTTGTGTATTGGCATACGGGAAAGAACCTAGAGTTCCGATCTCCCAAAGAACAACACCGAATGACCAGACATCACTTTTGGAAGAAAAAGCACGATCACGTATGGCCTCTGGTGACATCCAACGTATTGGCAGTTGACGAACTTTTCCTACCATATGATTTATCACGTATATTCCATTTCGAGATAGGCCAAAATCAGAAACCTACAGCCAATCCACTGTTATAGTTCTTCAAATCGATGTTTTTAATAATTATAACATTGTAAAATGCACTACCTTAAGTGTTAGATTTGAAGTAAGCAGGATATTTCTTGCTGCCAGATCCCTATGTGTGATTCCTTTACTTTCTAAATGTTCCATTCCTCTTGCGATATCAAGTGCAAATTTGATAAATTGTGGTCTGTTAATTTCACCATATAAGTCTTCATCCCTTTTGTTTTTTCCAATAATATTTACATATCCAGGTACAGACTTTTCGAAACAGTACCAAGATAAATCATCCAATTCGACTCTTCTTCTAGAATGCAGATATGCCAGCAAATCTCCACCTTCCATGTACTCCAAAAGTATGCACGTAGGATTATCTGGTAAGGTGCAGCAACCTATAAGGCTCACTAAATGTGGGTGGGAGCCAGCTGCTTTCATTATTTTAATTTCTTCCAATAATTGACATCTAGCTTCAGATTCATTAGATGTATCAGAATATTGCAACATTTTGACAGCTACTAATGTATCCTCATTATTATTTAAACTGCCCAAATATACTCTGCCAAACTGTCCCTTTCCTAATTCACATATAAGATTTATACATTTGTATGGTACTTCAAATTCATCATCTTGTATTTTGCAACAATTTTCCTGCAATAAGTTCGATGAGTGCATTTAAATTTTTCAATCTGTTATGATTTGATATTTTTTTCATTTACCTCCGAACTTTGTGCAATATATGTACTATTGCACTGGGAATCTAAATTGGGCCACTGAGTCAATTTATGAGCAGTAAATCCGGGCATAGTTTGTCCCCTGTCATTCAAAAATATAAGTTATGAATATGTAATAGATTGATAAGGTGGGAAAAGTTTGACAAATTGCTACTTTACTGTCTAAATGGCCATACGAATTGATATCCAGCTTTATTATGTATCGATGCAACACTGATGAATCCTAATATAATGCAAATAGTAATACCAACAAGTAACAACCACTGCAACATAATTATATTAATATTTCATACTTATATATTAATATATTATTATTAATATATTAATATTATTATTATTAATATATTTTTATTTATTATTATTAATATATTATACTATATTATATAAAATATTATTATTTTATTAATATATTTATTATTATTAATATATTATATTATATAAAATATTATATAATATATTAATTATATAATTAATATATTATATAATATTAATATTTTATGTACTATATTAATATAATGTATATAATATATTAATAATAATAAATCTATTATTATAATTAATTAATATAATAGATTTATTATTATTCATATATTATAATATTATATTATATTATATAAAATATTAATATTATATAATATATTAATTATATAATATATTAATATATTATATATTAATTGTCAATACATATTTTTTAAAAAAGATACGTACAACGATTCTGTCAACACTTAATGTTTCAATTTCATCTATATTAGTAATAGTAAAACTGCCTTGAGATCCCGAACAACCTTGATAATCTAATGCTTCCACAAATATTTTGTATCCATTTTTCATTTTTACATACTCATTGTCAATCTTCAAATCCCAATTAAATGTATTCTTTGTAAAGGTTGCATTACTTATTTTCGTAATATTATATATAGAATGCCCTGCTCTCGATGTTGATAGTGGTATGCCAATACTGGAATATTATAAGTAATATTAATATAATATTAATAATATTATATATTAATAATATTATATATTATTATATTAATATAATATTAAATAATAATATTAAATAATAATATTAATATAATATTAATTTAATATAATATTAATAATATTATTATATTAATATAATATTAAATAATAATATTAAATAATAATATTAATATAATATTAAATAATAATATTAAATAATTATATTAAATAATAATATTAATATAATATTAATTTAATATTAATTTAATATAATATTAATATTAATATAATATAATATATATATATATATATATATATATATATATAATATTATTATGAATAAATATAATATTATTATAAATATTATAAATATATATTATATCATGTCACTGAATTTAAAATGCAAAATAAAACAATAAAAGAATCAAACAGTTGGAAGAGAAATTTTACCTAATAACATAAGAATGAATGGGAGAGCTATTTGATGTAACATTCCAATTTATAACGATATTTTTTTTCATTTGAATTACTTCCACTTTTGGAATAGGCAGGGTCAATTTTGCATCCACACAACTGCATCTATGGTTTATACATTTTGGAACTGTATAAATGACCTATAATATATAATATATATATTTTGTAAAATGTGTATACGTAACGTGTATAATATATGTATGTATTCAATTTTACCTCTGGCAATTTTCCTACAGGTTTAGCTCTTGGATTGGCATACACTTGTATCTTGTATGTACAATTCGGACGTATTTGTATCTCCGACATATCATTCAATAATTTATTTTGCGGTACTAATAAGCTAAATGGACTCTTATTTTGCACATTGTAGAATGCAGAACTTTCTACACATTCTATCTTATCTGTATTGATTTCTCTTGGAATGCACGTAATTATAATACTGTAACATATAAAAACACATTTAAATGTATGTGTAATAATTGAAATATTTAAATGTATTTTTAATTATTAAATATTTAAATGTATTAAAATTTATAAAGATTTAAATAATATTAAATTAAATAACGAAACATTCATTTACCTGTACGAAGAAGGCTGTTTCCCTTTGTTCGGTGGTGTCCAAGATATGTTTAATTTTAATGACTTGTCATTTTCAAGATAATTCTCATCTTTTAAAGCGTACACTGTGATATTTTCCACAATGCCAGCAAATCTCACTGGATTCTTTGCATTTGTACATATTGTATTGGAACATAAAAACAATATAATAATGTTATATATTAAAATCCACTTACATTGCACAAACATCTCATGTTACAATGATAATAGGAACCATTATATAAATTAGATGTTACATATTTTAATATTATTATATATATTATTTTTATCTTCATTAAAATTTATTGGGCAAGATATCCACTTCATTTAATAATAATACTGTGCTTTATTTCAATTTCAAAGTCTAAATAAAATTATCTCCAGCAAAACTTATCTGGATAATACTTATCTGATAATTTTAAGTGCTTAAGAATCTTACAAATTGCTGTGATAAACTGATAAATACAATGGGGCATTTTTCTTGTAAATATTATATTGTTTGACGAATTAATAATCGAGAAGTTATATAAATTGCTGAGTAAGAATTAATTTTAAATAGAACGAAAATTATCAATTCCAAGTTAAATAATGACCACAATTAACGAAAGGTAAAATACCAGATTTATTCATATTAATAATTAATATATATATAAACACACACACATACATGATATATACATGTCCTAAATTCATGTAAAATAATTTGATGTAGTCTGAAGATTTTTTTAAAATAATGTCTGACATTTGATGTTCCAGAAACCAAATGGCCTCGGCTACGATGTCGCCAACTGATGATGACGAGCTCACTCTTCCTCGTGCATCCATTAACAAAATAATTAAGGAAATCTTACCCCACGTCCGAGTTGCAAACGAATCCAGAGAGCTCATTCTGAATTGTTGTACAGAATTCATTCATTTATTATCTTCCGAGGCGAATGAAATCTGTAATCAACAGCAGAAGAAAACTATAAATGCGGAACACGTTTTGCAAGCGCTTGAAAAACTAGGCTTTGGCGATTACAATGCGGAAGCGGAAGCTGTATTACGTGATTGCAAGGCCGTAGCTGCTAAAAGAAGGCGTCAAAGTACTAGATTGGAGAACTTGGGAATTCCAGAAGAGGAATTGTTAAGACAACAACAGGAGCTATTCGCTAAAGCAAGAGAGGAACAAGCAGTGGCCGAGCAACAACAATGGCAACAATTACAGGCTGTTGCGCAAATGGCATCCATGCAACAAGTTGACAGTGAACAAGAGGATTATTCATAAGATTCAAACACGACAAAATTTATATTTAAGAATAACTTCACGCATACACATAATTTTGTACTTTAGTAGCAAAATACTTCTGATCTATATCGAATACAATATTAAGAAAATAGATACGGATGAAAATAATAGCAATTAAAAAATATTGAATAAAAAAAAAACGGAGAATATTAAATATAAATTTCATTATTCACAAAAGAATGAATTCTTCTGTGTTATAATCTAATGATATTTGTATTTTATGCATTATAATTTTATTTATCATAATTTATCAAAGCAATGTATCATAATAAAGCGCATTATACCTGTATTCCTTCTAAATAGTTTTTATATATTTAAGGCATTAGTCTTCCATACTCAGAAGATAGATGGCTTTTCTTTATCGCCTCCATGACTTTTGAAACATAATGATACCTATCAATAACACCTTATTTTATTTTATATAATTATATTAAGTTAGATTCTTGTGTGTTTATTGTTTATCAAAACTGAATTAGCTTACCTATTTGTTATTTATATATTAAATTTTGAATCAAATTTCAGGAAGTTAAAAAGAATAGATAAATAAATTCATTTTGAAATCAAGAATACAATTTGACTGAGATATAAAATATTGAATCTAGAATATTATTTTACCAGCTTTTTTCTGTTAATACAGACGGCGTCATTAAATTCCTGGTAACTCCATGTATCTTTGTCCGTAACTTGTCTATGAGAGATTTTTCATTTTCACAAAATATCATGTCTTCTGCAACAAATGTATTAAGTATTAACACAATCTTCCATAAATGACGTAAAGCGGACATTTACCTTCTTTCCTTGAAGGTATCAAAAATAAATTTAAACCATTTTCTGTCGAACAATGACTCATATCTATACCACTATGAGTTTGCAGTCGAGAACTTGAAAATACTTTATTATAAAATTCCTGCAGAAAAAGATATAAAGATACAATAACTCTGAAAATGTATATTTAAATAGAGAATTAAATTCTTAGTATATTAGTGAAATTAAAAAAGTGATCTCTCTATTTTGAATTTACTCTTTAATCTTTTTGTATTCATTTTAACAATTTGATATACATGCATAGAATGAAAACAATTTAGAATAATAAAGAAGAGAGATCCATAATGTTATAAATTAAAATTTAATGATAAAGAAAAATTCAAGAAAATTAAATTAATTGAGAATAGAATACAACAGTAAAAGAGATGGAAAATAGAGAATTAAAAGATAAAAATGTATATTTAATATGTAAAGTACCTTCATTTGGTCAATAATACTTGGCATAAAATCTTGCAGTCCTACTTTGTTATGCAAAAATACAACATGTGGATAATATTCCACATAATCTTGATCCATAATTGTTGTCGAAGATGGTTTTAACATTTCTGCTGTTTGCAAAAATCTATAAGAGAAATATAGAAATGTTATTTAATTAGTCAATTAATTACTTAATTATAAATTTTATAACAATTGTTATGTTCTCAAGAAGTAGACAAATATTATCTATACAATTACCTCACCAAATTTGGATCAATAAACCAATCTTGCACAAATATAATAACATGGCATACTGAAAACAAGAATGCTGCAAACTGAAGAGATTGTAGCTCTAAATTGGAATCAGTATTCGCAAAATCAGTTGTGGTTTTCTTTTGATCAAAGCATACAGAGTAATCAGTTACAAGTCCAGAGAGGATTGGTTGAGTATCCAAATATATTATCCTATTTTTACTTATATAAAAATCTATTCCGGCAGTGCAATTTGTTCCATCGTTTTCATAATGCGATAAATCTTGGACTTGAAAAATATTGGATCTAATCGTAATATAAAATTATTAAAATAGCGCATTAATTTTTATAAAAATAACTAAGATAGCACATTAAGTTATAATTAATTTTTATAAAAATAATTAAAATGGCACATTAATTTTTATAAAAATAATTAAGAGTAATGTAATAAATAATTAAAATATTATTCTTAATTATTTTTAATACTTTAATTATTTAATAATAATTAAGATATTAAAAATAATTAAGAGTATAATTTAATTATTCAATAACAATTAAAATATTAAAAATAATTAAGAGTAACGTAAATAAATGCAATACGTACGAATAATGTGACGTTAATAATGACATAATTGTTGATTTGCCAACGCCTTGTGCACCTAGACACCCAACAACTAGAAAGTCTTGTTGGTCGCACAGATAATCTATGGGATTTTCACACAACTGCATATTCTCATCCATGAATTTAATACAAGTACTCATCTCAGGACATGTTGAAAACATACGGATTGCTAAAATATACATTTTATACTATCACTTTTCAGCGATAATACCTAAGTTTTCTAAATAAACTGAAGTATTGATATTCACATAGCTCATATACAAATCACTTTCTATATCACTTACAGTCTGGTATTTTCGTTGGTGCTCCTGAAGATATATCGGTATCCTTTCTAAAATTTTTTTTTTTAATTATAAGATACATTACAAGAAATGACAAAATAAATTAATAAATAAATTAATAATTATTAAAGGCACATACTTGTGCCCATTGCGTTGACTTGGGGAAACAGCTCTGCTCTCTCCTTCTCGAGTTTTCAAGATGAACGTTGGTCGTTCTACGATCTTAATTAAAGTCCTATTTTCTCCGTCTTTGATTTCTGAATCTTTCGACGTCGTCGACAACATTTTTACATATCTTCTTTTCTTTGTTATTATTTGAGCTTTTCAATCCAATGATGCGTGATTGTGATGTGCCTAGTGCGCAAGCGCAGAGCCGCAAGCCAAGTCCATGAATCCATGCTTATGTTCCAAAATTCACTGCCAGCGCTCAAAATATATAATATACGTAACGTGAACTATAGATTTCAGCGCTGATAGTGAATTTTGGAACACGCCCCATGAATGTTTCTCAGAGGGGCTATGTTCCAAAATTCACTGCCAGTACTGAAAATCTATAATATACGTCACGTAAGTTATAGATTTTCAGTACTGGCAGTGAATTTTGGAACGCAGCCAGGATAAGGGTGCCGTCCCATAGACATTAAAATAATCGGAAAACGGAATCGGAAAGGTAGAATGGTGGGGAGCTAACCAATCGGCATCATTCCGTTCCGCTTTTTCACAGCTGGGCTTCCCATGGTGATTATTTTTCGGAACAGACTTCGGCGTAATGTGCGTAAATTCAAATATCTAACTGTTATTTAAGTGTGGATTCACAACCTTGCTTTAAGTGACGGAGTCGTAAGAAATTAATCAATCACAGTCGAATGTGAGAAGAATAATTAAATACGATTGGTTAATTTCTTACGACTCCGTCAGTTAAAGCAAGATTGTGGACCAAGGGGAGAGTGTTGTGATAAAATTGCCGTTTTATATATTTTGATTAAAAAAGGGGAATGTGATGTCATCTGTAAGTATTGTAATTATGAAATGTATGCTGAGTTATGTTAGATTATAATGTTAATTTAATAATAGAAAGAGTCATACATTTCTAACTAACATTCCATATAAAATATGCTTATAGTAGTTAAAATTCAATTACTTTACTTATTTGTATGATGTCATTTATTTATTATTATTAGATAACAAAATATGACTACTATGAATGGGTGTTGAAAATGGATGTTCTTTATCAACATTCCTGTTTTGCCAATTACAACGATGTATGTCATGTTCTAAATGTTGTCTAATAATAATAAATAAATGACATCATACAAATAAATAAAGTAATTGAATTTTAACTATTATGAGCATATTTTATATGGAATGTTAGTTAGAAATGTATGACTCTTTCTATTATTAAATTAACATTATAATCTAACATAACTCAGCATACATATCATAATTACAATACTTACAGATGACATCACATTCCCCTTTTTTAATCAAAATATAAAACGGCAACTTTATCACAACATTCTCTCTTAAGTAACAGTTAGATATTTGAATTTACGCACATTACGCCGAAGTCTGTTCCGAAAAATAATCATCATGGGAAGCCTAGCTGTGAAAAAGCGGAACGGAATGATGCCGATTGGTTAGCTCCCCACCATTCTACCTTTCCGATTCCGTTTTCCGATTATTTCGATGTCCATGGGACGGCACTTTGCTGTACAATAGAGTCGTAAAGTCGTAAGTTTAGAAATTGACCAATCACAGTTGATTATTCTCCTGAACTTCAACTGGGATTGGTCAATTTCTTACGACTTACGACTTTACGACTCTATTGTAGAATGACCTTTAAGGTTGACCACAGTCATATCGACCTGTGCCTAGAGTAACCAGCAACGATTAACCAATCAGAGAGTCCTATTTTGAATTGGCCAATTGGCGACGTGGTCAATCGGGTGCCACCCGCACTAGTAATGCACAGTGCTGTAATATATATATTTCTTTTTTGTAATTTATAAATACATTAGAATAATATTAAAAAAGAAATATTTATACCAACACAAAATTCTTTATCGCAATTACGTTATTTTTAATATAAAATTTGTAATGAATTAAAATTATTGCAACTATATAAATTTAATATTAAATTTAATATTAATAATAAATATATTACAATAATACTGATAAATATTTAAAATAATGTTTTTGGGACGTTTCTTTAATATTCAAAAATACTATATTATAAAATAATATGTTTAAAATATTTTTATAAAACATCATGCCAAAACGTTACAAAATTTACATAAAATTAATGTTTCAAAAGAGTGATTTTATGTTTCTTGCTTACTGGAGTATAACAAGACACTTATGTATGTAAATTGATAGTAAATTATTCAATCGCAAAAGACACTGTAATATTTAAAGATGAAATAAATATTTTTCTATATTCAATGTCATATTTATATCTTTTTATTTACAAAACACAAAATGCCTGCTGTGGGATAAAAACATTTTTAACCGTATTTCTATAAACCTTCTTAATTAGCAATAAACTGATCTTTGTATAACTGATATTTATCAATCATTTTTTTAATTATTTAAAAATTTAATTATTATTAATACATGTATAGAATTTGTCAAATTAATCATTGATTCTTCTAAAGTTTTTATAATTAAGATTCGAAAAATATAGATGTTGCAAAATATTTTAAGTCTTTTCCTTCATATAAAATATAAAGAATTTATATATTCCATTCTAATATAGCTAACATTATTTATATATTTTTATTATAATTTTCATACCAGCATAATACTTTTATGCTTAATATTTTATATAATACAATGTACTAAATTATAAAATTTAATATAATTACGAAATAGTATTACTATTAATAAATAGATTGTATGCATACTGTCTCTTAGTTTCTAATCATTTCCAATTATTATGCATTTCTATCCAATATTCTATCCATATTCTCTTCTTCGAGTTCTTGGATTATTATATTATATGGATTATTGCATTCCTTTATGTTAATATTGAAAATTATCATCACTTGTCATGCTTATTCCTTCCTATGGAGTGCATTGGAATACTTTCTATGGACATTTGTTCTCATGTATAGATATTTAAATCACTGTAATTGCCTTTTTTTATTTTCTCGATTATTGTCCCTTTTTCTTTCATTTTATTTAAAAATATTAATATAATTAATATAACAAATATTTATATAATTTTGGTATTTCTCTTAATCTTCCCCTTTGATCTATCCGGCATGAGTGATCTTATCAGTAACTACGATCGATATTCATAATTCACTTTTATATTTAAGATTTTATACTTAAAATTATCTTAAATATAAGAAAAGTCTATATAAATCTATATAAATAATTTGAAATGTAATACAAAATAATTTATAACATCCAATAATTTATTACACGAAAATGTCCAAAATATATGTATATTTTATTATATAAAATTTACTACAAATTTTTACATAGTCTAGACAAGATTAGCGATAATTAATCCCTAAGATTATTGGAATTTTAATATAATTTCCTTAGCATTAAAGGAATATTAAAGGAATATTTAAAAAGTTTTAATGATCATCTAATAGCCCTAACAATCTTTTTTTTACATAGGAAAAATGCTCCTTATCCCGGCAGGATTTTTATTTAGCGGGCTCCCACATACATAAAATTTCGTATTAAATAAAATTTCGCAAAAAAATTCGAATAACTATAAAAATTATAGACTATTAACAATTTAATTTTCGTCCTTATATAAATAAAATACCTATAAAAAAAACACTCAAAAAATATTGACCCTTTAAAAATTCTTAATATTAATAATACAATTATTGAAATATTTAATTAGGCTCGTGCAATTATAAAAATAAAATAATAAATAGGTAAAATAAATAGGCCAACTTAACGGGCATCAATTTAAAAAAGGACATCGAGCGCCTTGACGGAGCGTATTTTGATGTTTTAAATAAATTGTCCTGATGAGACATCGTATCTTAATAATACATTTATATAAAAATCATGTCAAACCTCAGTTCTTACCGTTGTTTCAACAACTCATCATATCCCACAACAATCGTTATACTCAATAACATTAGAACCGAAAGTAATTATACAATATTGTACAAGCTCGATGCCTTGTTAAGTAACCATATTCGCTCTATCAAAATAATATAATCAAAATAATATAGCAATGCATTTCATATCACACATTATCCATAGCATGTTAATCAACACTTTTACGAAACATTAGACGTATGTAACAACCATAAGGAAATCTGATGATCGATATATGCGTTTGCTAACGATAAATTCGAACTATTAGTAATTTATTATATTATCATACGTCTTTAGTTATTATTCCTAATATAACATTAGATATACAGACAATATGTTAATCCAAGCCTGATAATTTTCGCTTCGTAAATTGTATAATATGTTTATGTTTTTAAGAACATTCTGAATATTTTTGTAGAAAAAGATTGTTGTACAGTCGAAACGTTACTTATTTCACAATGTACAGATTTTAATATTATAACTATAAACATCTCGAACAAACTTGCTTGTTAAGTTGGCCTATTACCTATTTATTATTTCATTTTTATAATTATTGAAATATTTATTAATCTGCTTCCCTAATATTATTTAAACCTACATTTATTGATTCTTTAAAAGCTACATAATATATCCATCACCTAAATTAATCACATAATAGCTCTAACAATCCTCTACTTCTTAAAAGGAAAATTAAAATATCTTAATGATCACGTAATAGTCCTAACAATCCTATTTCTCGATTAAGTGAAATTATTCGAGGAAAGCCTATCTCTAATCACGTATATTTTAATTACATGCCCTAATTACATTCTCTAACCGCGTGCCCTAACCGCGTGAATAAATGTCCGACATTACGTACTATTGTATGTAAAGCTTTTCTTCAGGCCAATTGAACTTATCTTTCGTTGATTCTGATCATTTTCTCGCTCGATCTTTAATCAGAGATTGAAAAAGGAGATAAATATTCCTTATTTTGCCGATTAATTACCGGCAAATGAGCGTAAATATTTCACACTTATCGTAACGATCGCTCGATTTTACGTTCGTTAAATATTTGAATATAACTTTATTTTAACTCAAATAAATAAATTACTACAAATTTTTATATATTATATTTTCTAATAAAATATAAAATTGATATATATGTATAACTTTTATCATATTAAATAAAAATTTAATTTATTTATTTAATTAATTAACCATTTGGCTCTTTTTTAAAGTAAAGTGTAAAAACAATATTTACAAACAAATTCTACGATAGATGAACTATAAGAAATTAGAATAAAATAAGTGTGTGTTATAAAAATAAAGTGGCATCAAAAATTGATAAAATTGATAAAATTATTAATGCATGCTCTTTATTTAATAAATTAGACAAAAACTTTACAAAAAAATTTTCTATACTTGATTATCTTTTTTTAATTAATACTTCAATATATTTTCGTAATAGAAAGTATACTTCAATATATCTTCGTAATGCAAAGTATTTCGAAAGAATTTATTAAAAGTTATTTAATTTAATCTATCTTCTAGCTCATCCATTTTAAGGTAGCGGATTTACTACAATCTACAATCTACATCTATATCTACATCTGCAATCTCTACGAATCCGTTACCTTAAAGTTAATTAAAAGTTTTTTTCACTCATCGACACTGATGCGCAACAGCGGAGTTGTTATTATCGAAGCTAGTTGTCTGTAACATACAAATATAAAATTCATTTATAATAATACTCACAAAGTGCAATTAATATTTAAAAAAATTTTTATCGCACGAAATTTTATATCCGATGTGTAAAATAGTAAGCAGATAAACACGTATAGAAAAATTTTATAAATTTTTCAAACTGTTTTTTAAATAAAAAATTTTATATGACTATACTTTTATAAAAATCTTTCTCTTTAATTCATTTAAATAATAAGACCGAATTATTGTTCATTTATAAAAGTTAACGATTACAATTAATATATAAATAATAATATTCACCATCAGGTTGTTCCGCCGATGCAAGATGCCTATCCCAGGCCTCCTCCTCCTCTCATGTTGCTGACGCGCGATACTTTCAACTGCACTCCCGCACTCACGAGCGATTTTTTCATATCGCTATTTTCATTGTTTTACGCGCGATACTGAACGGCACTCCCGCACTATTTCCGTACGATTAAAAATTTGATCGCGCGATGTATATACTTAATATGTATATACTTTTAACAGCACTCCCGGTTTAGATACGAGCGAAATTTCACGTTGTAGAGCAACGTGTGAAAACTCGAACAGTTAATTGGCATCGGAAGTAGAGACTCGTGACAATAAATAAAATTGGGATTTTATATGAAAATGTCTAAAAGTTTCGCGATTTGATAATATATGGAACGTCCCATATAGCACAGAATATTGCAGTAATATTACAATATTGCTACAATATTGCAGCAATATTGCTGCGATATTGTAATA